>DWQW01000837.1:0-41945 GCA_018249695.1 Heliconius erato demophoon
AATATGGATCTTGTGGGAGCTCGTACGCTAAAGCTGCCGTGTTCCCCCATAAAAGTATATCGCCGATGGCTGATAACGCAGGATATGTTGTACAAAAGACTGGAATTTTAAAATAATGAAAAGAAGCGAATATACATATTGTTAGTTAAAGGTTTTTTTTTCTACGTTTTGTCTATTTATGAGATAACTAACTGTAAAACCGACTGGTTGTGGGTTCGATCCCCACTTGAGGAGATGAAATATTTACTTAAATTTATATTTCCATTTCTTCGCACTGGTGTCGAGGCCAAGCGCGGCGTTGAGTTCTGCCACTCAACACGCAATGCCTCCAGAATTCGGCAGAAAGTGGGGAACGGAGTGTCTTACCACTAGGCTTCCTTTGCCTACCCTGCTGTGTGCGGGATACAGCGTGAAGACGTGATTTGATTTTTAACATTTTTGAAGGCTTTATTGTACACTAGTAACGAATACCAAAAAAAAACGACTTTCAAATAGAAGCACCAAACCAATTAATTAATTGTATTAAAATATAAAATAACGTTCTCTATAAAAACATAAATTATACACTTATTTACAAAAACAATTCGTATATTTCTTACCCAACTGGAGAGAGCTGCCTTCGGGAAAGATAATAAATCTTTTTCTTCGAGATAATACTCTTGTATCATTGTTTATATTAGAACCATTAATATCTTCGTTCGCTTGGGATTGACAAAAAACTATAATAACTAAGAAGAGAAAACATGAAAAATGTTTGTAAGCACACATTTTCATGAAAAAAATATTTTTTCAACAAAAGATTTTACTAAAGCATATTTAGCAAATACTTTCTCGGTTAAATTTTGGGACTAAACTAAATGTGTTAGCCTATCCTCAGCTGCGGATAATATTTTAAATGTTAATCACGATCCACAAACATACTACACCGTTATAAATTTTACATAGGGTGTTCTGTTAAAATTCATATTTTAAATAAAGTAAATCAGCTTCACGCTGTATCACGCACACAGCAGGGTAAGCAGAGGGAACCTAGTGTTAAGACACTCCGTTCCATACTTTCTGCCGAATTCTGGAGGCATTGCGTGTTGAGTGGCAGAACTCAGCGCCACGCTTTGCCTCGACACCAGAGCGAAAAAATGGCAATATAAATTTAAGTAAATATTTCATCTCCTCGAGTGGGGATCGAACCCACAACCAGTCGATTTACAGTTACACTTTGTGCCCCTGCGCCACGACTGGCCTCAAAAATATTTTAAGCATTCATTTTATAAATAGTGCAACGTTTATTAATAGTTTATTAAAAGTTTATTAAAAGTGCAACTATACAGCAAATGATTTGATCTTTAAATACTACTTTAAATTGTGCTTAAACTACTATATTTTTAATAAAAACATAAAATTAATAATAATTATTGTGATGTCAAAAGAAATAAAACTATGATTTTATTTAGGGAAAAATATTTATTTATAGAACAGGCATGGCCATGATATGATAAAACAAAATACGGTTTTGGAACCCATGACTCAGCACACATTAGCTAGTCAGTAGCTTAATGGGTGGATAGTTAGATTTGCTTGCGTATACTATGCAATAATTAAAAAAAATTAAGAAATATACCAAACATACAAGTTATTATTTGTCTAAATCAGCTTGATGCTATATACTACATGCAGCAAGGTTGGCAGAGGGAACCTAGTGTTAACTAGGTACACACTCCGTTCCTCACTTACCACCGAATTATGGAGGCATTGCGTGTTGAGTAGCGGAACTCTACGCCTCTGGCAGCACGATTATTTATCTTTTTTTTTTCTAATAAATATTAAGTAGTAAATAGTAAAATAATTAGTAAGTATATTCTTGTGTCTTTGACACAAGTATGTGACTGTAAACGCGACAGGTTACGAGATCAGTTCCCACCCACGAAAACATATAATATTTTTATTTCTTTGTTCTGACGTCGAGGAAAAACGTGGTGATGGGTACCGTCGAAAACAAGTATTAATATCACCCTGTATATCCAACCTTATATACTTCAAATAAGGGTTAAGCAAGTATGGAAAAAGCCGTTAATTCTAAATTAAATAAGTCTACTTGTAGCTACAACTTTTGTGTAGCTTTCTGTTTTCGTAACATTAAATTTTGCGATTGAAAGAATAGTTCACGTAAATTTGCTTATTAACCGACTTAAAAACAGGAAAATTGTGTTCAGTGATGCAAGAAATTCATTTAATTACTATTTTAGGAAGACTATTTAAACTTTAAGGTATAACTTGTTGGTGATAAGAAATAAAACGAGAAGATACTTTAGGTATGTTGTCGTAACTTATTAATCAGATGTTTTACTTGTACCTATACGCAATTTTATATATTCGACTATGCTATGCTGGCAGTTTTTTCTGAGTTCTGGTCTTTCTTCAGACTAAATATCATAGTACTACTTATATCCTGCTGAAAAATTAAGAATTCCAGCTTATGAGCACGATATTAACAATTTTTAAAACTTTGTTTTTGTCTCAAAAATTTCAATTGATATTTTTCAACATATCGAATTTCGAACAGTCGAACTAAGCTTTGCTGATATTTTTACACGAGTTCCATTTTTTTAATAGGCTTTTTATAATAGAACTGTTCATATTATATAAAAAATCTAAAAGTTCCCGCCTTTGAGTATAATTTATCATTTGAACAATTAACGAAATGAATGTTCTTTTTCTGTTTAATTTCTTTTTTCTTCGTGAAATCAACAGAACTATTGTTAAAAATAATCAGGAACTATTTTACGCATACCTATGTGAACAGAACTCGCCCAAATATTTATTTGTAAAAAAAAATATCTGCCAAGGGAACTTAGCACATCATTTATTAAATACCTTTTTTGGGGGTAAAAACGTTACAACTATTTTTAAAATCTATTAGGGACTATAGAAGTCGGCTGCATGCGAAAAGAACTCCATTTTAGTTTTAACCTGCTGGACAATGCTCTCTGCTAAGTTCACAGACATGTGATCAGAGCGGAGAAATGAACTCACAACCACGATGGTCTTATATGTCGTTGTATATCAATTTTAACATTCTAAGGACAGGTTTTAGATGTAACATAAACTCTAAACAGGTGTCAAAAGTTGACAAAACTAGATTCCATCCCGTTAGAAGCCCTCACTTCAGCAATAATCAGAAGTTAAACATAACACGTCATCAATACCGTAATGTTTATTATTCTACATACTATATAGCAACATGGTTTTACTTGTAAAGTATTGTAGGATTACATACTTAGGGCAAAGCCAATATGCAATGTTAGATCGAATATTTAATTATAATATTTTTTTAAGGCTGTATTTTTGCATGTTGAGTGAAGGAACGAGAAAATGTTTTTTTTTTCTCCCGAATGAGAATCGAACCCACAACCGACGTGTTTACAGTCGCTCGCTTGTACCCCTGCGCCACAACGGTATCAATATGTAATGTTTTGGAATAAATAAAATATTCAAAATAATGTTATTTTCCGCATTATTTAATAAAACAAGTAACGTATTCAGCACTGAATATTACCTTTGAGTAAACTATTTCTTTAAATGTGTATAAGTTCTCTTCATAAAAATAACAAAAAAACCGATATAATAATGAAATATATTCCTATTAAATTGATACTACAGCTTATAAAATATTTAATTCCCACAATAACGTAATTTGTATACCATTATATATTTATTTTTTCATTTCCCTTATTTTTTATCCAAAAAAAAAATTCAACAAACAAACAGGCAAGATAACTGGTTCTATTGTATTAGTACATACAACCAAATAGAGCAAATGCTCTGACTTAAAACATGTGACATGTAGATTTCTAATAAATAATATTTCACTCTTACAGTATCAACATTTTGAACAGAAATTAATTTAAAATGGTAAATTGAAAGAAGAAGAGATCCAAATGAAAGCTGATATATGATAAAATAAGTTGGTAAAAACAGTATAATGGACAAATTTTACCACGTTATTTTAGTGTTTTACCTGTATTTTATAGTTTTTGTAATAACAGACATTAGTGATGGTGGTGGTAAATTGCAGAGACCGAGGCGGTATTTAAGCTTCAGAAATATATCACGCTTCTTCGTAAGTAGCTGTTACTTTTATACATAAAATATTAGTTAATTAAAAGTTTATTTTGTTGGTGTATCTATATTTCTATATTACCCCTTTTAATTTTATACTTTTTCGCATATAGCAAGGCGAGGAGAGAGAACCTAATGTTAAGACATTCTGTTCCACATGCACTGCCCAATTTTCAAAACATTGTGTCTTGATTGGCGGAACTTAACACTGCATTTTGTTTACCAGGGGAAATGAAAGATAAGTCTTTTTTCCAAGTCTATGTAATGATTTGAAAAATATCCTAATTTTGAGTGTGTATTTCTGATGACTTGCACATTAAGCGGAAAGTGGGGAACGTAATGTCTTTATACTAGGATCTTTATGCCTTTTCCGCTATACGGGGAACAACATTAAGGTAAAAAAAAAATTAAGTTCCTAATTTCATGAAATGTGAAATGTTTTTCAAATTTAAGGTGCGATTTAATTTTAAAGCCAACATGGTTCCATGGACCCAAATATTCGCGCAAGCATTGGGTTTTCGTATGAATTGGGATGAACCACCAGATTCTTTCCATCCGTACCACCACTTCAATAGACGAAGTACGTATCAAACTATGGAACTTTTATTGAATAAGTAAGTTTCATTATAGTATCAATTATTATTATTAAATTAAGATTTTCCATATATTTCAAGTTTGGTAAAAAAATGTAGCTATATATATATATATATATATATATATGTTTAGTTCATTTGATAAATATTAAGATATGTGATTAAATGTGTTATTTATAAGTAACATATCTATATAGGTATATTATATAGAAAAAAAAAGAAATCTTGAGAGTATACCGTAAATACAATCTTCTATAGCAATAGTTTTTTTTTTGTAATAATAACAAAAATATATATATATATAGTCGTTTATAATTTGGAAAAAAAAATTAAAATAATCTCGAAAACTGTAAAAATAACGGGCCATGACAGTATGGCCCGTTATTACATGTTACAATTTGTCTATCAACCTACCTTATATATCTATACTAAATTTTATTACTGTAATATTTTCTTATGACACTTACAAAATATAACCTATTTTTGGCTAATAAATCTTCAATTTTAAATATAAATCAATGGTATTTCAGAAATGGTTTAAATGGCTTCCATTGTGTCCGTCGGACAATATGTGAGGTTAACCAAATGGATGATCCAAAGGGAATATATAATAAAATTCTCAAAATAATTTTTAGGTAATAATTACATTCATATTTTATTATTTTAAATGCTTTTTCCAATATTTTTATGTATATTTTGCCTTTTTTCCTGAATCTAAAAGAGAATGTGAGATGTGTCTCCGTTCTTTTCTTTCTAAGATATTGAGTAATAGGCAACGGAATCTAACGCCGCAATTAGACTGGGTGATTGTAGATACAAATATTCATATGTATTTATAATTAATAAAAAAAAGGGACCAGTTGTGTCGCAGCGGCACAAAGTGTGACTGTAAAACCGACTGGCTGTGGGTTCAATCCCCACTCGAGGAGATGAAATATTTACTTAAATTTATATTTCCATTTCTTCACTCTGGTGTCGAGGCGGCAAAGCGCGGTGTTGAGTTCTGCCACTCAACACGCAATGCCTCCAGAATTCGGCAGAAAGTGGAGAACGGAGTGTTTTAACACTAGGTTCCCTCTGCCTACCATGCTGTATTTACATACAGCGAATAATAGATAGAAGCTGATTTAAAAAAATAACAATAGCTGAAAAGAAAAAAATATAATCACTTAAGCTTTTTGACAGTACAGAATACACAACATATCTATCAAAAAAGTAACAAAAGCCTATAAAAACAGATTCTGACATGAAAAAAATCCCACGTCACCAAAACGGCAATTCAGATGAAATTGAATTTATCTTGTTTTATGTATTTCTAGGCAACAATCATCAGCCACGGACAAATGGCACAGCATCAGGGGCGACGAATGTGAGCTATCAATCAGGTCCTGTCCCTTTTCGATATTAGAAATTCTGCCATACACTGATCTCTAGACTATAATAATAAAATATTTTTAATAAATTATAGCAGTTTTCTTTAATTTAAAATGTCCCTTAAATGTTATAGAAAATAACGTTTTTTCCTATATATCAAAAAAATAAAGGAAGCATAGTGTAAAGACACTCCATTCTCCACGTTTCGAAATTCAACGCTGCGTTTTGTCTTGCCAGAGCGGAGAAATGGAAATAATTTACTTCCCCGACTTCTTCAATTCTTATTTTTCGATCCGACGTCTTACTCTATTCTACTACATACCAATGGAAATTTATTATATTGCATATATTATACATCAACATGTAACATTTTTAGCTTCACGCTGTATCCCGCACAAGGCGGGGTAGTCAGAGGGATTCTGATAAAATAGTATTAAGAAAAATACTTAATTATAAAACTTATAAAAATTTTGAACGTAGCAAAACTTGAACCCGCGCCTCCTGGGAACTGACCAGGTGCTCTGACCAGTAAGCCATACGTTCTCATCAAGCTACGTCGAAATTTTTGTACGCTACTTTTTTATACTGGAATACCACTTTAAAAATGTAAAAATCTTCTCCCTTTAAGACACTTCGATTCCCCACTTTCCGGTGAATTCTAGAGGCATTGTTGTTAAGTGGCGGAACTCCACACCACATTTTGAAACATTACCAAGCACGGAAGTGAAAATATTAAATACTTAACTTCCTCGAGTGGAAATCGAACTCACAACCTATCGCGTTTACTGTCACACGCTTATACCCCTGCGCCATTACAGGCTTAAAATAAAATATTGATTATTGATATTATTAATTATCTCAAATTATCGAATAGTGGAGATCGGACTGTGCAGTGTGCATGCCTCTGTAACAATGAAAACATATAGAATAAACTCAAAAATTGATCAAATATTGGGAACGTGTTGGTAGACTAGAGACTAAAGAGTCTGTCTACCCTAACTGGAAAAAGACGTGAAAGTGCGTGCATAAATAAAGTAATCAATATTAATTCAAACTTAAATATATTAGGCCAGTCGTGGTGCAGCGGCACGACGTGTGACTGTAAAACCGACTGGTTGTGGTTTCGATCCCCACTCGAGGAGATGAAATATTTACTTAAATTTATATTTCCACTTCTTCGCTCTGGTGTCGAGGTTAAGCGCAGCGCTTAGTTCTACCACTCAACACGCAATACCTCCAGAATACGGCAGAAAGTGGGGAACGGAGTGTCTTAACACTAAGTTCCCTTTGCCTACCTTGCAGTGTGCGGGACACAGCGTGAAGCTGATTTATTTATTAAATTAGATCCCTTTAGGAGTATTGGGTCGACAGTCAACGACAGCACTATAAAATGAATGTTCTATAATAAATGATTAGTAAAATCATTGTAATCCCCAGCTGATTGTTCACGTTTACTCCTGGGATGTTCGGTCGTGATACTGCAGTAATAATATTAATATATTGGTCAATAAATAATTTGATTTTTGATGGCTTTGGGTCAGTGGGCTGTTGTGGTTTATACATTCTCAAATCCTAGATAGGAATTATGTATATACTTTTTTTTTCAATATTTGTAATGTGTTGTTTAATATTTAGGAAAGACATTTTTTTTTAGAAAACATATAAAAATTTATTAAACGTAACGTTAAATAAAAAAGAAAGAATGTGTTTCCGATACATCCTTTCTTATTTATTTTCTCTAATAAACAGAATTATCTTTTACCGACTGATACTTATCTACTGATATTAATATTAACAACATTCAGATAATAGATCTTTGGGTAGAAATTGGAGATGTATGTATGAAGGCTTTGTTATCGGAGCGCCTTAATGGTTTTGAAAAGGCACGGATTCAAATCCTGATGCGTTCAAATTTTAATACAACTTTTCCTATAAATTCGCTCATTAGTTCCCGCTCAACGCCGCCTTGTTACCAAAACTAGAAAATTAAAATTAGAAATTATTCCTGTGAATGAAAATCGAATCCAGAACCGTCGCACGTCACTGTGCCGCTGCGCCACACAAACAAAAAGATACTTGAGACAATCATTATTTTTAATATGTTATTTTTACAAATGTCAATTTACTTTAAAGCTATCGATATTCTGCATATATACTCGTACATACATACATACATGTGTCTAGAAGCTATAACATTTTCTGCACTATGCAATACCATAAAATGGCAAACGGTACGTCTATCGCAGGATAGGATCTTTGCAGACACGGGTTTTAAATATGTTTTGTATTTTGAAAGCATCCCACATTATCGTAGCAGAAATATTTAGAATATATGAAAGCGAACGAGGCCAGAGGCACAGCGGCACGAAATATGACTGTAATATCGACTGGTTGTGGGTTCGATCCTCACTCGAGAAGATGAAATACTTACTTAAATTTATAATTCCATTTCTTCGCTCTGGTGTCGAGGTTAAGCGCGGCGTTGAGTTCTGCCGCTCAACACGCAATGCCTCCAGAATTTGGCAGAAAGTTTGGAACGGAGTGTCTTAACACTAGGTTCCCTCTGCTTACCCTGCTGTGTGCGGGATACAGCGCGAAGCTGATACAAAATGAAAGCGACATTAGCAGGTTCCAATTCGCGTTATAGTTGTTTCTCTATTGGTTTATGTATTTATTTATTTTTTTATATATACAAATACAGGTTGTGGATCACGTCTTTACTGGAGGAAAGGAAATATTTAATATTTTATTTTCCTCGCTCTGGGCGTTCCGCAACTTAAGCAAGCATTGCCTCCAGAATTCGGCATAATGGGAACAGAGTGTCCCAACACTAGGTTACCTCTGTGCCTATAGAATATAGCATAAAGCTACAAAAACACTAGTATATTTATAATATACTGAACGAGCTAACACAAGCTTATTTTTATTTAATACTTTTTTACTACGTAACCTACAGCCAAACAAATCAACTATTGTATGTAACATACAATTCCCAATCATACAAAAAATTATTTAATTCAACATTTCCATACAAACACAACCAATCACACACATTTAGTGAACGCTATTAAACTCCACCAGTAACTAACTATAAGAAACTTCATCTTTAACTTTAGTCTGCGGTGACCTTTGAGAGTGGTGGCGCGTGACTCGGGTGTGAGACGCACTTCATTTACTGAAGTGATGTTCCATACAACAAAGTGTTTTATGAGCTTATGGACTACGCCTTGTGCATATTGAGAGGTGGTTGTCGATATATTAACTAGTATTGACTAGCTAGAGGCCAGTCGTGGCGCAGGGGTACATGGTGTGACTGTAAAATCGACTGGTTATGGGTTCGATCCCTACTCGAGGATGTGAAATATTTATTTCTATTTATATTTTCATTTTTTCGCTCCGATGTCGAAGCAAAGCACGGTGTTGAGTTCCGCCGCTTAACATGTAATGCCTCCAGAACTCGGAGGAAAGTGTGGATCGGAGTGTCTTAACACTAGGATCCCTCTGCCTACTCTGCTGTGTGCGGGATATAGCGTAAAGCTGATTTATTTATTTTATTTTATTTTTGTGGGTTCAATTCCGACTCGAGGAAATGGGATATTTAATATTTTTATTTCTTCGCTCTGATGGCGAAGCCAAAATGTAGCGTTGAGTGTCGCCACTCACCACGCCTCCAGAATTCAGCAGAAAGTGGGGAGCGGAGTGTCTTAACACTAGGCTCTCTCTGCCTACCATGCTGCATGCAAATACAACGTGAAGCTGAAAAAAATAGGTAAATGTAAGATATTATGTAATTTTTTTCTGAACAGTTTATTTGGCTTAACGCTCTTATCTTAGAAACTGCTGGTTCGAATTGACAGTTATGTTTATGCTGGATAGTTCATTTATCGAGAACGGTTATAGGCTAAATTATATCACGTTAGTCGTTTCGATGTAGCCCACTCTATTCTGGTTAAAGCTACCTCGAACACTGAGAATGGGCCATGCGTTGTAACTAATTCTTAGATATCTGCTTGAAAACACAGACAAGACACTAAATTCTCATTAAGACATTTCCGTTCTTCACTTATAGCTAAACTTTTGAGCCATTGCGTATAGAGTGGCAGAACTCAACGCCGCGCTTTGCCTTCTTATAAGAGCAAATAAATGAAAATACTGAGTAATTCATTCCCCCAAATGCGAACCGAATCTACAATCATCACGTTTACAATCACACGCTTGTGCTCCTGCGCCAGAAGGCCTCGATGCTCGAGCTCTGAGTTAAGCTTAAATAAAAGCAGTTTTATATTTTATCACATGTATCCGGATAAGCAGGGGAAGTCTAGTGTTAAAATACTCTGTTCCTTACATTCCGTCGGAATTATATCTGGATGTCATCGAATGTTTAATTAGTTTTATTTTCCATTAAATTTTGATATGACATTGTTAAGAAATTTTGAAAATGTTTAAATTTTTTTTTAGCTCTTGTCACTTTAGTATTTCCGTTTCTTCAGAAAAATCTGTATTATAAACATTACTCAAATTTTGAAAATTATTTTCTAAAATTATCTTCAAATATTCATTAACTTCATTATGTTAAGATTTTATATTAAAATTATAGTATCCAAACAACTTTCTTAACTGCCATCAGACAAAAGCGGAAAACGGAGTGTCTTTTCGTCATGAGTGGTGGAACTCAACGCAGCGTTTTGCCTCAACGCCAAAGAAGAAACGGAAATAAATACCGGTAAATCAAATCAGCTTCACGCTGTATCCCCCACACAGCAGGATAGGCAGAGGAAACCTAGTATTAAGACACTCCGTTCCCCACTTTCTGCCGAATTCTGGAAGCATTGCGTGTTGAGTGGCAGAACTCAACGCCGATAAATACCGGTAAATTAAAAAAAAGAAACAAAAATGAAACAGAAATTGAATCCGCTACACAATCAAACAGTTTATTCATCACGGAGCGTCGTAACCAAGTCCAGAACGCCTTGTCCTTGCGGACAGCCGCTGTATATATAACCGCAGTCAAACATCTGGCGTCCGGCGGTGGCTGCGTCCTTGTATATCGACATAGCTTCCGTCCAATCTGGATCGTTCTCTTCGAATGGCGAGTGGCCGTAATCTGGTCTGAAATTACATAAGAAACATGCTTACATTATAAAATTGAAATAAAGTTCTTTATAATATTTTTTTGGGTTACCACGGTTGGATTTGGTTCACACATCCCGCTAAGAGGAGGGTAAGCAGAGGGTTAGCCGTTCTTCCTTTTATATATTTTTTTTTTTGGGAGATTGCTAGTTGACTGTTAGAACTTATTTCTGCCTTTTCTCTTATTCAAAGAAATATAATATTTCATTCTACTGAGTAGGAATCGAACCAACAATAGTCCACTTTTATACAGATTAAATGTGAAGATGAAAGCTACATATTTTCCACTTAACACGCAATGCCTTCAAAATTCGGCATATATTTTTTCTTTAATTAATCAGCATATTGCATGCGTAGGAAAGAACAGTCACTGTGAGAATTAGAAATCTCTAAGAAAACAGGATCTTATTATAGTAAGATAGTATGTTAATACATATATTAACATACTCAAAGTAAATTTCCTTTCTCAATAGATTAAGGCTCAATAAGTTGAGGCCAGTCGTGGCGCACAAAGTGTGACTGTAAAATCTTATTTTTTATTTCTTCTATATTTTCATTTCTTCGCGCTGGTGTAAAGACAAAGCGCGGCGTTGAGTTCCGCCACTCAACACGCATTGCCTCTAGAACTCAGCGGAAAGTGGGAAGTGGAGTATCTTAACACTACCTACTCAGCCTACCCTGCTGTGTGCGGGGTGCAGCGTAAAGCTGATTTATTTGATTCTCAAAGTAAAACAATATAAATTAAAATATAGATGAGTTATCATGACCAAATTCAACGCATTTAAGCTATACCTATATTAAATGCATAATTTTTTATAATAATATATTTTAATATTATAAAGGTAAAGGGTTTGTTTTGATTGACCGCATCAATCTCAGGAACTAATGCAGGCTCAACTAGTCCAACGAAGCTGCAATTAAAGTTAGTTTTAAATAACAATGTATTAAGAATTTATTTCTAAAACAATCTGAATTTCTATGGAAGAAATATGAACTTTTTCTATTTATCTTTTTCACTATAAATCCATATATCTCATATAGAAAACTATAAAATGTAAAAGAATAGCAAACAGTATATCAATATCTGTATACAAGACACCAGTTTACATAATGCAATTCGTGGAACTACACGATATATTTTGATAGAAAAAAATTGTAGCCTCCGATAAGGAAAATGTATATATCGAACGTGAATCGAGGGGTGTGGAATACGTTGCAAATATAAACAGGTGCTATTTCTAGTTTTTGTTATAAAATGCTATAGTTTTGAATGTTATTTTCATTACTAAAACGATTCGTAAAATTATGCTTATAAAATCATAGGGGAAATGAAAATATTTATATCTAAAATTATTCTTATGAGAAATAAGAATCTCTTGTAGATAAATTTCAGCGTTGAGTTCCGCTAATCAACAGATAGTTCTTTATTGCCGTAAAAACAACTTATTTGGTCGCGCTTTAAAAATCGTCAACGTTCAAATTTTTAAAAAAATACATATATTTTTAAGGCTCCGTACCTCAAAAGGAAAAACGAAACCCTTACAGAATCACTTTGTTGTTCGTCTGTCCGTCTGTCCACATTATTTACATGAGATTGCGCGAAGATATCAAGCTGGTAATCATTATCAAATGTTTAAGTCTACGTTCCCTCCTTCCCTCGTTCCTCCCACGGGAGGTGTCCCGTGGACCTACAATTATGAAATTTGGCATGAAATAAGAACTTACAACACAAAAAATGAGAAAATACTAAAAGTAAAAATTTATAAGTATTTCATAGAAAAAAAATCATTACAAACTTAAATTTGTAGTTTATTATATCTAAAATGAATGCATACTCTCGCAGACTTAAATTTGTCAATTTAATTCATCACATGAAATTTGGCAAGAAGTGAGAACTTACAGTACAAATCAAACAAAAAATAAAAAAAATGGAAATATATATTTCTATCCAGTCAGAGCGCAAGAACACAAGCACAAGTGTAAGCGTGACAAGTTATAGGTTCGATTCAAATTCATTAAAAAAAAATATGTAATTATACAAACTTAAAATTCTAGTTAATTCTAGTACATAACTTGGATTGTCAACTTGTCAACTTTTGTAAGTTGTATTTGTCGTTAACTTACAATCCCGAAATTGATACAGAACCCTAGGTGGGCGAATCAAACTCGAACTTAACCGGTATTTTTATATATGATTTTTATGACACAACCATTTTAAAATGTATAAAAATATAAATAACCAAAACAAACATATATAATATCTTCAAAAGTCTCTCAATAATAATGAAAATTCGCGCAAACTTATAAAAGTCACTACAAATTATTATTCTATAAGCAATAGCTCTATAAGGAAGCTACCGAAAACATGAGAATCACGTAACGCTGTCATCCTGCATACCGCTGAGCCAAGAATAAAGGTATGAATTATAAATGTTTCAACGTGAATTTCTCCACATTATCCCGAAAATTGTGGATAAAGTATAATATTTTCTATATTAAAGATTGTGATAGTTTAAAGAGCTTAACAAGTAATTCAAGTATCCATATTAAGATTATGAGGCCAGTTATGCCGCAGAGGCACAAGCGTGTGACTCTAATGTTACGGGATGTGGGTTCGATTCCCACTCGTGTCTCGAGTGGAAAATTAAAAATATTTAATATTCTCATTTCCTCGCTCTGGTCACGAGGCAAAGCGCGGCGTTGAGTTCCGCCAGTTTACATGCAATGCCGCCAAAGTTCGACGAAAATTGCGAAACGCAAGTCCTAATGGGAATTGGGTGTTAACTGTACACTAGGTTCAAATTTTTCCTCTGCCTATTCTGCTCTGTGCGTGAAAGAAAATAAAAACAAAGAATCAAAAAAATATATCAGCTTCACGCTGTACCCCGCACACAGGGTAGGCAGAGGGAACCTAGTGTTAAGACACTCCGTTCCCCACTTTCAGCCGAATTCTGGAGGCATTGCGTGTTGAGTGGCAGAACCCAACGCCGCGCTTAACCCCGACACCAGAACGAAGAAATGGAAATATAAATTTAAGTAAATATTTCATCTCCTCGAGTGGGGATCGAACCCACAACCAGTCGGTTTTACAGTCACACTTGCCGCTGCGCCACGACTGGCCTCAAAAACAAAAACAAACAATATTTATGTCATTTAGTGTTATTATCACACAAAATCACACACAAATGTAGCATCACACACAACACAATCCTTTATAAGACTAAAAGACGAGCATTGTGTTTCTAACACCACTACACCACAAAGTGAAGACGATAAAATATACACATGCTGAGGGAATTGTGTGAAGCTCTAGCACTATTGCAATACTATTTTGCTTGTGATTTAGTCTGTTTTAATACTTGTATACTGAATGGTAGTGGGTTTGATGTCTGGTTGAATTATTTTTTAATGTACTGCGTTTTTATAAGATACCTAGTCTTAGCCCGTAGTCTTGAATCCATGTGACTGTATGGAACGGACTTTGTCTTATCTCAGTCAGAAAAATTGTTTTTGTTTTAAAAAGATTTTATTATATTTCTGGTGCCGCTATAAGAAAAAAATACTAAAAAAAACAGCATAAAATACATATTTAAGGAGTGCTCCGATATACCAAACGAGATTTTTTTAGCTTATTTTTATAAAATGTGGGTTCGATCCCCACTCGAGGAGATGAAATATTTACTTAAATTTATATTTCCATTTCTTCGCTCTGGTGTCGAGATTAAGCGCGGCGTTGAGTTCTGCCACTCAACATGCAATGCCTCCAGAATCCGGCAGAAAGTGGGGAACGGAGTGTCTTAACACTAGGTTCCCTCTACCTACCCTGCTGTGTGCGGGATACAGCGTGAAGCTAATTTAATTTATTTTAATTTTTTAAATTTTTATAAATAGTTGTACGAAACCCATCGTGCACTAGTCCGACTTGCACTTGGCCGGTTTTATTTACTACGCCACTGCTCATAGCTTAAATTATTTTGTGAATTTTTATGTAATTCCAAGTTGTCGACGCTCCAGGAAGCTAATCTCTTATTCATTAATTTAGTAAGTTACTCGTGATTCGCAAGTCACTAGTGTTAATTCTGTTTGTGAAAATTAAGTTACTTACATAATTTAATTTATTATAAGTTAATAAATAATATGATTCAGGCCAGTCCATTCAGCATTCACAAGCGTGTGACTAATATAATAAACGCGACAGGTTGTGAATTCGATTCCCACTTCAGGAAATGAAATATTTAATGTTTTCATTTATTCTCTCTGAATTCGGGGGAAAGTGGGGAGCGGTGTGTTTTAACACTACGATTCATCTGCACACACAGTGGCACAGTTTAAATGCGACTGTTGTACTCTACGAGGAAAAAACGGAACTCAACGCCGCTTTTCGGTTGTTACTAGAACGAAAAAATAAAAATAATATATTCCCCCGAATGAGAATGCAACCCAGAACCGCAACATTTAAGACGCTATGAACACACTGCAACGACGGCCTATAATATATAATTTATAATCTGCCTTTAGGCCAGGTAATCTGATTGAAGTCGATCGATATAGTCTATATAAAATCGTGGTCCTAAATTCGATTTTCACATGTGTATCTTTTTTTTCCTATTATATTTGCTGTACAAGGGAAGGGAGTGCTGAATTTACGGTCGCACAGTGGCGCGATGAGAAACGTGTCTAACCGATATTGAAACTTGAAATACAATTCGAATGTTTGTATTGAACATACATACATACCGTGTATTTCTGGTTTTATTAAAATAAAACTAGGATAGTAGCTTGATGGAAACGATGTAATATGTCCGTACTAATCTATATCTGTATTAAAATTATTATCAGACGTGGCACAGGAGTATATCGTGCGACAGGTTGTAGATACGGTTCCCTGTCGAGGAAATGATATTTAATATTTTCGTTTTTTCGGTCTAATAACGAGGCAAAGCGAGTGACTTAACACTAGGTTCTCTCTGCCTACCTTGTTGTGTGCGGGATACAGCGTGAACCGATTACTAAGCTAAGCTAAACAAAATACCAATTAATCATTTCATATAAATACTTTTTCTTTTTCTTTCAGCTCTACGCATTATTCTGACTATATTATATGTGACGAAGCAATTTCGTTTTTAAATATAAATTAAAAAAAACATATATCCCCAGAGGGAATCTATGAAGAGGTTCTCAGGGGACAAGACGAAAGAGCTACGTAGTGATTTTGTTCTCGATAAAAAGTGTGAACCAAAAGGAATAGAAAATAAAAAAGAAATCTGAACCGACACCTATCGTCATTTCATTCACATTTATTTAAAATACCTAAATTTAAAACAAAAATTAACTCACGTCAGCAATATATGCATGATCTCCCCCACAAGTGCCTCCTCGTGTACAGGGTATTGTGCCGCCTCGCAGATCGCCCGCAAGACGCAATCCTGGCCGTCCACGCCCTTTCTGAAACACGGCCAATTTTATTAAACTAGAATTGGCTATTGAAATTGTAAAATATAGTTTATTTTTTATTTTTTATGCTGTATTTAGCATATAGCAAGAAACAGAAGCACCTAATTGTAAAGAAACTCCGTTCTCCATTCTCTGCCAAAAATGTCGGATTTTATATCCACCATTAGACGCATATACGGGCGATAGTAAAAAAAATAAAAAATTTGACGGAAAGTGGGGAACGGAGTGTCTTATCACTAGATTCTCCCTGCCTACCCTGATATATGCAGCATAAAAATACGCGCATAAAAAAATATTACTTTTTTACTTAAAAGATACATTTTACAATGCAGTTAAAAATCTGCAATGTAAACTTATTAGAAGTTTCTTCGATCTTGTAAGAAAATTATATCTTAAAAATTTTATAATATTAAAATTATAAAAAAAAATAATGATTATCTGTCTTATTCGTTTTTATTAGTTCTTTGTTTTATATAAAACAAAGCTGAACATTATAAAGCTGAAAAAAAAAGTTTAACATCGCGTTCATCTCAGGAACTATCGATTCTAATTGAAAAAAAAATCTTGCATGAATTGAATCGTCCATTTATAGAGAACGATATATCACTTTAATCGTTGATCATCGATGTAACTCACTGGATTTGCGGTCAGAGTTGCTTCGGGCACTTTGAATGTTCTCGTATCATGTGTCATACACAACTCTAGGTTATTTCCACTTGATTACGCGGGCGAAGCCGCAGATATCCATAAAGTTAAATAGGATATGTTAGAAATTTATTCCCTTTCCCATTTTCGCGATTTTTACTCATTTTAATACAACTTTACGTAGCGTGTATGTAAATGCACTAGCAAAATTTTAACTATTTTATATTTATTATAGAGCTATTATTTGCTGTAGTAAAAGAAAACTTGCCTGTTGGCAAATGATCACTGCCGTCCACGACCCCGTGCAACACCAGAAGAGCTACAGGTGCGTTGCCGGCCTTAAGGTGGAGACAGACGCACTTTTTGAAGGTAGTCATGTCGTATTGACCTGGAAACACTGCCGCAGGTAGGGCATTCCACAGTTGCGTGGCGCATCGTAGAAAATTCCTACGACACCCCACAGTAGTAGAGTGCCAGGTACGTATCCATTTACCAGTTTGGTAACCATGGCGGAAGCTATAATAACTGTCGTTAATCAATCGATGATTCTCTAGATGGACCAAGAGCTGGCTGTTGATGATGCGCTCCGTGACTTTTGATAGTAGGCACTTTGATGGACTGGAACCATCGCCTTTCTTCGGGATCGGGTGCATGAGAGCGCTCTTCAATAAGTCTGGGACTATGCCGATTGAATAAGAGTGCCGAAACAAATATATTAGCACCGGTGTCGGCTCAAGAGTACATGAACGGTGCAATAAAGGAGAGATGGCATCTGGTTTACTCGACTTGTGGATGTCCAAAGAAGACAGAGCTGGCCCAACAGGTTTTTAGCTGAATTTAACCTTAGCTCTGGAAGCACGGCATGGCCAGCGGCGTCGTCCCTCGGTCATCCATAGTCGACTTCGAGGCAAAGAGAGCAACCAGGAGATCGGCCTTTTCATTAGCCATATGGCCGAAGATGTCATTTCCTGTGCGTAATGGTGGAAGTGAAGGCTGACTAAAGTGCAGCCTCTAAGAGAGTCCAGAACTCATGAGTTCCGGACAGCCAACGCCGCGCTTTATCTTATTCCTAGAGCGAGAAAAAAATATATAATTCTTGCCAATATAACACATAAAAAAGTATTGGAAGCTAATGAAATTATTCGTATTTTACCACTGCTAATAGTAGCTCTAACCTATATTAAATACGAAATAGTGAACATTTCATTTATACATTTACATATAAGCTACGTAAAGCAATTTCAAAGCTTAATTTTCGATTTTCAGCTGAAGCCACTTCAAATCCCCGGGAGGCACATTAAAAGACCGCGGCTAGTGGAGCAGAAGGCTTCCTACAGTACCTATTGTGATTTATTAGTCTCACATATACTAGTATATTTATAATTTATATATTATTATGAATCCGAGAGGTAGAGGCCACTCGTGGCGCAGCGGCACAAAGTGTGACTGTAAAACCGACTGGTTATGGGTTCGATCCCCACTCGAGGAGATGAAATATTTACTTAAATTTATATTTCCATTTCTTCGCTCTGGTGTCGAGGTTGAGCGCGGCGTTGAGTTCTACCACTTAACACGCAATGCCTCCAAAATTCGGCAGAAAGTGGGGAACGGAGAGTCTTAACACTAGGTTCCCTCTTCCTATCGTGCTATATGCGGGATACAGCGTGAAGCTGATTTCATTTTTTTTAATAGTATATTGGCCTCAACTACAATAATATACTATTAACAATGTAATTTACTTACACATTTAACATATTTTCCACTGCTCTGTAAAAAACGAGTCTTTCATCTCGTCTTGCTGCTATGTCGGCATCTCTTTGCTCTCTTGAAACAGTATTAATAAAGTAATATTGAGATAACTGAGATATATTTTGAAATTGGATATATTGATATTGAAAATTAACAGCGAAAAGTAAATTTATGTGATCTTCAGTCGGTACTGGCGAAGCAAAACCAACAATAAGCTGTAAATAAATAAATTTATTAATTTCAAAAAAATACACATATATAATGAATGCATAGACAGTTTCATGATTGCAAAATAAAAATGATGACAATGTAAATAATAATAAAAATGACAATGAAGACATTGATAATGAAATTAATGTCTTCATTAAATTACTATGCCGTTTTTGCTTTTAGTTGTTTAAATAAAAAACAATGTATATTTTTTATATAAATTTCAATAAACCTTTAAACAGTTTCTTGGTAACATATAATTAATTACATATATAAACAAAAACCTGATTCCTCTATAAACATTACAAAATAAAACAAAAAAAAGATTCAAATTCAAAGGAAAAATAAAATATATACAAGGATAAAAGAAATATTATTTTATGTTTTCATAGAGAATTCATAGGACACTCAGCTCACCAATTTACCCAATTTTCAAGATACTGTGTTGAGTGTCGGAAAGGGAAATAATTTAAAATTTCCGAAGAAGGGATCGAACCCACAACCATCGCACTTAAAGCGAGACGCCGCCTCACTACCACTACCACGATGATCTCAAATAAAACCTCGTATATTATTACAATTTTGTATACATATTTCACCTTGTAAGTAGCTCCATATGGATAAACCAATGGTAAACCATTGACTTGTCTTTTATCCCTCACGTTACTATCCTTGTCCACTTTGCCAAAACTGATCCCGAAACATAAAACTACTAAGAAGTAGAAACATCTGTAAGGAAAATTTTGTGATGTTATTTTTTGTATAGATAGTGCTAAGTAATTCCGTTCTTCAATTTCCGCCCATTTCATAAATTTCTATAAATTTCGGAGGATTGCAAGAACCTGATACTTCGCTTTATCCAAACTGAATAGATATTTAAATTCCAGTACGAATGTTTATATTTTAATTATTATTATTTCCAGATTCTACTAAGGCAAAGCTTCTCGAACTCCGAAGAAAAGATATGAGGAGTGTCTTAGCACTCGATTTTCATAACCTACTTTGATTAGCATTGGTGAAACTTGGAGCTGAAAAAGATATATTTAAATATTAAGGTCAGTCGTGGCGCAGCGGCACGAGGTGTGACTGCAAAACCGACTGGTTGTGGGTTAGATCCCCACTCGAGGAGATGAAATATTTACTTAAATTTATCTTTCCATTTTCTTCGCTCTGGTGTCGAGGTTAAGCGCGGCGTTGAGTTCTGCCACTCACACGCAATGCCTCCAGAATTCGGCAGAAAGTGGGGAACGAAGTGTCTTAACACTAGGTTCCCTCTGCCTACTAAACTAAACTTTACTGTGTGCGGGATATAGCGTAAAGCTAATTTAATTTAATTTAATTTTTTAAATATTAAAGCTTCACACCGTATCCCGCACTTAGTAGGGAATCTGGAACTTGCTGTTATGATACTTTATTGTCTATTAAGACATTTCCATTCTCCACATTTGGCCGAATTCTTGAAATATTGTGTGCTGAGTGGCGGAACTTAAAGTTTTGCTTTAATTTGAGTCGTTACCAGACCAAGGAAGTAAAAATATTAAATGAAACGAAATGGAAATCTAACTCACTACCGTCACATTTACATTCGTCCCCTTATGCCCCTGCGCCACGATGGCCTCGTTATAAATATCCTACATTTAAATATTATTTTAATACATAATTATCCTCACACGCGAGAATTGAATCCACAACCACTACGTCAGAGTCATACATTACAACTGTGCAGAAAAATTAATAATAGACAAATTATTAATATTTCTATAATAATATTTTTACATTTATTATACAAAAACACGCTAACAAAATAACATAAAACTTTACATCATGCTTTTTAATGTAGTCCTGAATATTTCATAGTTTTAGGATAGTAGCAGATGTTTTGAACTGAGCTTAATTAAAAATGAATGTTGTTATACATAAAAAATATCTCTTGGCAGAGTAGTTAGATCGCATGTACCCAAATGACTGCTATGGTTGTGCGTTCTCTGCTGTTGTGGAAAAGTTAAGGCTTTGCTGTGGAAAAGGTATTTGCGCCCTATTGCTTTTATTTTATGAGGCATATTAAGTCTAACTCGACACTCTACATTGTTTTCTATTTAAAAAAAGGTGACGGTACGGATCACCTAATGGTAAATGATCACAGCCGCCAGAGAGAGAGGTAGGAGGAGCTACAGATTCGTTGCCGGCTGTTAACGTGGAAAAGAATCCGGAGTATACGGCTACCACTCAGCTTTTACTGCGCGATCGTCTGCATAGCAATGAATACTAGGATGATATCAATGACGTGTTAGAACAGGTCATCGATGTCATGAATATTGTTGCAGCTATCACGGTATAGCATACGTCAGCGTTCACAGATATGTTCAGAGGAGAAACCGTCGACAGTGCTCGGATGCTACGTTTAGTGAGAAAGCTGTCGATTCACTTGCATAAATTTTGATGAAGTCAGTAAGTTAATTGAAGATCTTCACCGTAACCAGTTTAATAACCCCATCCCAGTGGTGAGTTACGATAAGTAAACTAGAATATCATCGGGTTAGAGAACCGAGAGGAGATCTAACGATAGCTAAAGTTAGTAAGATCAGATTGGATCGATTATGACGCTCTTCTACTACGTAGTTTCGTACTACACCGACTGAGTAAGACTGAAAAAACAAACGCGTACCAGTATCAGCTTTAGAGTATATGCACAGAGGGCAATTAGAGAGATTCCACGTGGTTCGCTCGTAATTTAAATTAATTAAAATCAAAATTAAATCAGCGGCATGTAGTATCCCGTACACAGCAGTGTAGGCAGAAGGAACCTAGTGTAAAGATATTCCGTTCCCCACTTTCAACCGAATTCTGGAGACATTGCGTGTGAAGGTACACTGTGTACACACTATACATAATTATTTCATTTCCTCGAGTGGGGATCGAACCAACAATCACAGTCGCGTTTAAATTAATAACTTATAAATAACAATATAGAACTAGACATATATTTAAATCGTATTCGCCATAGTCACAGGTCTATGAATATTAATCTAATCACCCCTCGCTCTAAGAAAATAAATGCAGTTTCTACTGCCGTCATAAGTCAGTTATGAGGCGCTTTAGATCGCACAACGTAGTGAACGTGTTAATTTTTTATCTTTTGTCTCAAGTTTTTGAATATCAACTCTAATATTTGTTTTTTTCCGAATGTAATTTTTTTTTCTATATTAGCTTCCAATTCACACTTAAAATAGGAAAATTCAATGCTTAGTAAAATTTATTTTAATTTTTATACTTATGAACGCATAGCAATGTGGAAAACATTGCAATGCGTGCATTTCATATTGATCAAGCTACAAAATCTATTGATATTATCCTATTAAGTAATGTATATTATCAATATTATAAAATATCACATTAATAGCGTTCAGACAAAAATGTCCCTTCACCACAATACAATGATTATATGATTATATATTTTTAAGTTTTAATATTCGCAATAATTTATTATAAAAATGTAAATCAACGTCTTTGTTTAATAAAAAGATGTTTTTGAAATATTTAAAATATAGAACTATCACCAGAGGACACTACTTAAATGACGCTTGATGTGGTCGGAAAATTCGAGATAAAGAAGAAAGAGGTTCTCTAGCATTTAACCCTGGAAGAAATATAAGTTCTGTAAAAGCCTCATGGTGTTTGATTTCATTATAGTATTAGTATATATATATCAATTAACTGTATATCTGTAATATCATATTAAGCTATTCTGTATTTTTGTAACTGTGATAAATAAAGTTCTTACATATTTATTTATTGAAGTGTTTTTTCTATCAATCGGAACAAATCCTGGACCAGTTGATCGTCAATTTTTGTCATTATCCTCGTGTTACGCAGAAAGTTGAAAAAAAAGACAAAGAAAACTAATATTAACATATTTTTCCATATTAGACACTATGAGGCGGAAAAGAGACAAAAAAATAACTCCAACATACCTTAAATTTAACATGACGTTAATGTTGTTTAGAATAAATTAACATGAAAAGAACTTAACATGCTTATCAAAAAACTCATCACATATATCACGAGAACCCTTTGCGCGTGTAATCATCAAGTTTAGTGACGAAATTTCGGCTCACACGGAATGACACCGACGTTTCTAAAGCCACGTCCATAGTAATACTAACACTTTGTTTTTCATTTATTATTGTATTTCTATTTTATTTTCAAATGTAATAGAAAAATATTTCTTATAAAAAATCTTTTTTTATGTCAACAGGTTAATTATTCAATGAAAAATGATATATATGTATTTTATTTATATTTCAAAATGCTCTTAAATTCCATTTTTTTTTTCTTTTAAACTTAAATTTTTTCAACTCTAATTTTTAAACTTTATAACATTGAAAATACAAATAAAAAATTACATTATATTTATATTTACATAAAAATAATATTGCAATCCTTCCGGACGCAAAATATACGTATCAAAACAAATTTTGATTTGGCAACCGTGATAGAATTTTAATATACAATATCAATAATGACGACTCATGACGCCAATAATTCCGTTTCTAATATATACTCAATATCCGCACCAAGTTCTTCACTTGAATATCAATGGAATCGACAAATCCTGATCTGATTTGCAAGTTTACACAATATAATTGAATGGTTTTGATGTAAGGAGTATTTTTTGAAGTCCTTAACTTCATACATTTTGTACGTAAAAAATTAAGACCTTTATTGGCCTATACACATAATACTGATTGATTGTGTTTCCACTACAAAAAATATATTACATTTAAAAATAAAATTCAGCTTCACGCTGTATCCCGCACACAGCAGGGTAGGCATATAACTTAGTGTTAAGACACTCCATTCTCCAATTTCCGATGAAATCTGGAGGCACTGTGTGTTGAGTAGCGTAATGCAACGCTGCTTTGCGTTGAGCGAAGAAATTGAAATATGAATTTAAATAAATATTGACTGTCCTCGAGCGGGGATCAAACCCACTACCAGTCGATTTTGCAGTCACACTTTGTGCATCTGCTATATTACCGTATGTGATTTTTTTTAAGACAATCTTATGGGGCCTTTTAAACATAATAAGTGTATATTCTATCCGAGTTGTATACATGTGTCTATACTGAAAATAAATAAGGTTCAATTTTATAGCCATATTAATTAATTCTCTTCTTCTTTTTTAAAATTAAAAATTAAATTAAATCAGCGTATGCCGTACACAGCAGGGTAGGCAGAGGGAACTTTGTGTTAAAACACTGCGTTCCCCACTTTCTGCCTAATTCTGGAGGCATTGCGTGTTGAGTGGCAGAGTGAAGAGTTCTTCTTTTTCTCATGCATATATTGTATATAGTCCTAAACCACAACAAACATTTGCTTTATCCTATACAGAATGATAATTTTGAAACTATCCAAATAGTCCGTAATTTTAGTATATTATTAAATTCAGCTAACGATACATCTCACAATGTAAATATGGTAACCACAAACAAATTTAATCGATGCCCGATAGATATTCACATTATAATAATAAATTTTAAACCAATTCAAATTGGATGAATATTGTTAATTGAAAATCTATAAATTATTAATATTTACCATGTTATGTTTATAAGTTTCGATTACAAATAGTTATTGGTCTTTTACTTTTATGGTGAAAATTCGAGTGATATATTAGACGTTTCAACTTTATTTGACGTTGAATGGGAAAAAATATATATAAAAATATTTTTCTTTTAAGTAAGTCTTAACTATATCTAGACGATGTCAATCTATAAATCTTTGTTAAATATTTCTATCATAAGTTGAAAGTAAAAAAAATCAGCTGCACGCTGTATCCCGCATTCAGCAGAGTAGGCAGAGGGAACCTAGTGTTAAGACACTCCGTTCCCGACTTCCTGCCGAATTCTGGAGGCATTGCGTGTTAAGTGGCAGGACTCAACGCCGCGCTTAACCTCGACACCAGAGCGAAGAAATGGAAGTATAAATTTAAGTAAATTCGAGTGGGAATCGAACCCACAACCAATCGGTTGTACAGTCACACTATGTGCCACTGCGCCACAACTGGCCTCATAAGTTGAAAGATGTGAAAGAAGTGATTTATCTATTAGTTCCTCCTTAGCTCCATGCCTATGATAATATAAAGAAAATGAGAACATCAATGTAATCCTTTAAAATATTAAACTCAACTTGACAACAAAAACGAAGAGAGCTTTACGTAATACTTTCATTAAATTTCCTTTCTTAACAATAATCCACTGTAGTGTCTTGGTATTTTAATTATTATGATATTTCTGACTAAGCAAATGAATACTTAATTAAAACTGTGCCTTTGAAATATACTAAACTAACTGTAGCTTATGACTTAAAATAAAAATATTCTTAAGAGAAACAAGTTAGTGCCTTATTTATTACAAAACTTTTCATAAGTTGAATGTTCCACATAATTATAGGGTTATACTTTTTAAAAATTAATAAAAAAATGGAGATTGGACTTTTATTTCAAAAGACGTAAATGGACAGAGGGAACGTGGAGAGAAGTAAAAACTGATAGAATAGTGATTGATTTATTTTAAAATAATTCAAAATGCATAACACAATTTTTTATATGTATCAATACACACAAAAACTATTTTTTTTATAAAAAAATACACGACTATAATACAAAAGATCAGCTTCACGCCGTACTCCGCACACAACGGGGCAAGCAAAGGGGACCTAGTGTAAAAACACTCCGTCCCACACTTTCCGCCGAATCCCGGAGGCAATGCGTGTTGAGTGGCGACTCAACGCCGCCCTTTGCCTTGACATCAGAACGACGGAATAAAAATATAAATTTAAATAAATATTTCATTTCTTCAAGTGGGAAATGAACCCACAACCAGTCGCGTTGACAGTCACACACTTGTGCCCCCGCGCTACGTCTTACCTAATATAAAATATACAATAAACTATCAAGTATGACTTCTTTATTTTTTTCTTCTTTATTTCTTTTTTTTTACTCTTAGTCTCACGCTGTATTCCACATAAAGCATAGAAGATAGAAGTAAACAAGTGTTAAAAACAATACGTTTTTTCACTTTTCACACAAACCGCTCTTTGTCTTGTTAATAGAAACGAACAAAAGAAAAAAAAATCAAACCCACAACCGTCACGCTTACATTAACATTGAGCCACAGCCGACGACTTACAGTCGACGAAATGTAGTGCACATTTTACTTATAAAATTGAAATAAACCAAATTTAAATATTTCAAAAGATTTCACATTATGAACGTAGCCTAAGAAACAAATCTCGGGAGTCACATGACTACACTGCACTAATTTGTTTACCCAACACCGTCGCCGTCACGAAAACTAACCGGATCGAATACATATGGATATGGGAACTTTGTTCGTTATTATTAAGTATGTATGTAGGTACAGGCAGCACCGTCAGTGGATCTTTGACCAGTCAGATCAGCTTGGATACGTAGTGCGTCGTTTCGTGATTAGGTAATGTTATTTATATAATATTTTTGTTGTTTTATTTAATTTAGTTTAATATATATATATATATATATATATATATATATATATAAAAATAATAATTAAGTTACAAAATTACATTAAATAGTTATTTACATTAAAAAACATATTTAAACAAATAAAGCATTGGATTCAAATTCTCAATATTTCTTGATAAAAGCATAAATAGTAGAGAGAAAAAAATCTAAGAATATGTTTTTTTCCTTAATATAGATAAAATCTATTAAATCTAGCCATACCAACTAATGTCTATTTCGACACGTCATAGGGACGCTACATCCGACCGCCACTTTACAGGTGCACTTACAGCAAAAATGTTCTTCAAAAACTTCGCTGTTGCCACGATTCTTCTCTACATTAGTGGAATTGTAGACAGCGGATTAGAAGAAGATATTCGCCATAGAAGCAGAAGGCAATTGCTGTTTCCTAACTCTACATTATTGCAAGTAAGATTTTTAAAGTATTAATTTAAATAAGGCCAGTCGTGGCACAGCGGCACGAAGTGTGACTGTAAAATCGACTGGTTGTGGGTTCGATCCCCTCTCGAGAAGATGAAATATTTACTTAAATTTATATTTCCATTTCGTCGCTCTGGTGTCGAGGTTAAGCGTGGCGTTGAATTCTGCCACTTGACATCAATGCCTCCAGAATTCGGCGGAAAGTGAAGAACGGAGTGTGAAACTGAAAAAACAACTTGAATAAGTTGTAACAAACTTATAAGAATTTTACATAGCTTGATAAGAATAAGAATATATGGTTTAATGCTTAAAAGGCTTAGAGGACTGCTATAAGAAAATAAATAATAATAATTTCCACTAAATAAATATATTAATATAATGAATTTATCCCTTTTGCTAGAAACTCGCTAACTGAATTTTACACAAAAGAAACAATACAACCATAATATGTGTATAGGTTATTGAACTAAGCTTACGTGATCGCCAACGTATGAAAATCATGTAAATTAAATAATTTAATCAGTTTATATATTTTTTAAATACATATTACACTAATCTAACTGGACCGGAAAACACTTAATATGCTTACTTGAATAATATGTAAAAAACAAATCAGCTTCACGCTGTATCCCACACACAGTAGGGTAGGTAGAGGGAACCTAGTGTTAAGACACTCCGTTCCCCACTTCCGAGTTCTGGAGGCATTGGCGCTGAGTGGCGGAACTCAATGCAGCGCTTTGCCTCGACACCAGAAAGAAGAAATGAAAATATAAAAAAATAAATATTTCACTTCCTGGAGTGGGGATCGAACCCATAACCAGTCGATTTTACTGTGACACTTTGTGCCTCTGCGCCACGACCGGCCTTAGTATGTACATATTATTATTAGTGTTTGGCTTGAGCCATTACTCGTCTGGACTTATTATTTATCTCTATATATAATAAGACATATATTATATATTGGTTATATGATTATATATTATATATATGATTATATATTATATATAGTCAGGGTAAGAACGCGCACTCTTACCTGCAGAGTCGTGCAAATAAATACTTAAATTAGGAAAATAAACTCGCTTTAACTATAGGAATATGTATTTAATATTATTTAAGTGTATTTAAAATATTTATTATTTCGTACTTGCATAATTAAAATTTATTCAATTACTCGCGCACACTTTTCCACTTCTATTTGTAGGTGTTTTAATTTTAATCGACTTACCTGCAAAAAGATCCTGCTTACCTGCAAGCTTAGTCCAATGTTTAGATTTAATAAAAAAAAAACAAGATTTAAAACTAATTATTTAAAAAAAATAAGCGTGATGCGGCGCATTGACATAATGCGTTTGTGTTACCACGTTTGTGTGCAGAATAAAAAGCTGAAAAAAATAAATCAATACAAAAATATACAAAACCAACTAATCCTCTGTTATTTTTTAATATTTTTTTGCCATTTTTCGCCGAATTCTAGAGCCATTGCGAGAGTGGCGAAATTCAACGCCGCGCTTTGCCTCCTTACCAGAGCGAAGAAAGTAAAAATATTGGGTAAATATTTCACTCCCTACATTGGGAATCGAAGCCACAACTATGTAATGTTACAGTTAAATATAGTGCACATTGATATTTTGAATTCTAATTACGAATACATACACAGTATATGAAACATGACGTCAAAATATACGTCTATTTAAATATTATATTTAAGTATCCAATTTTTATAATTATGTCAACGATGACAAGAAAACTTTGTGTTGCTCGATATTTATTGAATTTAAATATTTGTTTAATTTACACACGTTTATTTTATTTACAACAAGGCCGTCGAGACGCAGTGGCAATGTCTTATGTAATTTCGATAGTTATGGGTTTGATTGATCGATGATTGAGTTAGAGGAATGATTCGTTTTTAAACGGGGCCCTATTACTCCACTCTCTGTCTGTCTGTTCTTCTCCATTTTGGTAAGAAATGGGCAGTGGAATACAAGTTCCACCACTTGGCACGTAATTTTTTAAAAATTACAGAGTTACCCATGAGAACAAAATTAAAATAATTATTTTAATAAAATCACCTTCACGCTGTATCCTGCATACACCAGGGTAAGCAGAGGGAACCTAGTGTTAAGACACCCCTTTCTCCATTTTCCGCCGAGTTTTGGAGGCATTGTGTGTAGAGTGGCGGAACTCAACGCCACCCTTTGACTCGACACCAGAGGGAATAAATAAAAACATAAATGTAAATAAATATTTCACTTCCTCGAATGGTGATTAAACCCATAACCAGTCAATTTTGGCCACACTTTGTGCCCCTGCGCTACGACTGGCCTCTTATTAATAATTCTTTTACACGAGTAAAAATCGAATCGAATATTAATATAAGTTATGGGTGAACTCTATCTACTTATATACTTATCAAAATATCAGTAAAATTAAAAAAAAACTTTTTAAAATTTTCAGTTAAACATAGGAGTCGGTACACCCACACCTATCAAGACTATCCTTGTCAACTGGGCCCTTCAACTAAACTTTCAACTGCCCTGGAATCGAACCCAGATACCTGTTGATATATTTGGTGCTAACTCTGGCTACGTAGGTTTTGCCAAAAAGAAACGCGAAATAGATTATAGAGAAGATGAAATAAAACTGGCTGACATTTATAAACAAGTAGAAGAAGTATTAAATGGGTAAGTTATTAATATTTTCTTTTAACTTAACACCTGTATTTAGCATATATCAATATACTTTTACAGTAGACCTCTTGTATGACATAATATTTAAAGCTATTATGTCATATCTTAACATATAACTATATTTTTTCAATGTTCTTTTTTCAATTCAGTAGAAAGTGGGGAACGGAGTGTCTTAACACTAGGTTCCCTCTGCCTACACTGCTGTGTACGGGATACAGCGTGAAGATGATTTATTTATTTATTTTATTCTTGAAGAATTAAATATTTTTTTAAAATAATTTTTAAAAGAAAAAAAAACGCAAATCCCTAATAATTGCTACACTACTGAAAACCGGCTGAACACATAGGGAATGAAATGTTATAAAAATTTGGTTCCCTATTATGATGATAGGGAACCTAATTTTTACTACCTTTGATCCGTTGGTAATGTTACACCCTTAAAACCTATAAACACGTATATAATGATTTCGAAATCCCAATCGTGGCGCAGGGGCACAAATAGTCTCTGTTAACATGACAGGTTGTGGGTCCGATTACCACTCGATGAAATGAGTTTACCAGTATGTAAACTCCAACAACATTAATATATTTACTAATATTGTAAAGACAATGACTTATTTTGGTTCGAAATGAATAATATTTTTTGCGTTACATAGTCCTTTTAATACATAAGGCTTATAGGCTTCATAAAATCACGTTAATCGTTTTGATGTAACTGTAACTGCGGTCGGAATTATCTCGGATTATTCCTATTTGATTACGCAGGCGAAGCCCCATATAAAAAAATATAATTTCATAAAATAAGTTCATTAGAAATGGCAAGTTTTAAATGGTTTTATATAGGCTTATTTCTGCCAAAAATACAATCTAGAATCAATCTAAAGGCTAATCTTGAGGCCAGTCGTGGCGCAGCGGCACGAGGTGTGACTGTAAAACCGATTGGTTGTGGGTTCGATCCACACTCGAGGATATGAAATATTAACTTAAATTTATATTTCCATTTCTTCGCTCTGGTGCCGAGGTTAAGCGCGGAGTTGAGTTCTGCCAGTTAACACGCAATGCCTCCCGAATTCGGCAAAAAGTGGAGAACGGAGTGTCTTAACACTAGGTTCCCTCTGCCTACCCTGCTGTGTGCAGGATACAGCGTGAAGCTGATTTATTTGTTTTTTTATTTATCCATCTAGAATCTGTAAACATGGCATATTACAAAGCAGTGCTGATTATAACGTTGTTATATTACTTAAGCTGTTCATGATAGATAGACCTCGCAAAGCGGAAATCGTAACTAAACGCGGCATTTTTCCAACCATACGAAAGTAAACGAAAATATGTTTAATAAAAATAATCCTTTTATCGGAAATTGAATCCACGGCCATCGCGTTTACCCTTAGAGGATTCCCAAATGCGCCACTATAGCGTCAATACATATATCAAATCTATAGTAGATAATGCGCAAAGTAGTGAGCCTTACCCTAACGAGGGCTGGCCACTTGCCAAGCTTGCTATTGATTGCACTTTGAAATGAATAAAATTTATCAGCACGACAAAATCGAAGATTTTACAGGTTTCAAATGAACATTTATTTATTTTATTTATTAAATGAGCCTATTCGTGGCGCAGGGGCACAAAGTGTGACTGTAAAATTGACTAGTTGTGGGTTCGATCACGTCGATTAATATATATAATACTCAACGTCACTCTTTGTTTTGCCAGAACGAGCTTATAAAAATAAATAATTCACCAATTAAGAACAGAACCCACAACCGATGTGTTTACACTCAGACACTGTACCGCTGCGGCCTCCAGCCTCTTGTTTTTAGCTTCATTCATTAAGCCAAAACCCTAAAGACAAAAAAAATCTTTAACATAACTGATTCGAACTAAAGTAGTTTCATTTTACACATATTTAGAGCATTGACAATATTGAAGAAGACATAACAACTAATAGAGGGTGTTACATTAACTAGATCTCAATTAAATGAACAGCTTACAGCTGTATAACGTAAACTAATATTTCCTAGGGTATCACTTTGAAAACTACGACAGAACATAATAGGGTAAAGATATCAGTAATTTATTACATTCTGACAGTAGAAGCTACAGGAACCAATTTTCACATAAATTGCCTTTGTCAATTTCCATTTTCCGAATGTCATTTAGTGTAATTTATGGTTGTTTATCCATTCCGATAAAACTGCGATACAGTGTCTGTGGGTGAAATATGATTTTTATTGATTTGCTGTTATATCTCGAGCCTTCTCTTAGTAGAATAGTAATATTTTATAATAGAATATGGTTACTACTACTTCTTATAGTATTATATACGACTTCTAAACGACTATAGTATGGTTACGGATGTCTTTTATGATTCGATAAATAAATTTAAAAATAATTTCTTAACAAATCTCAAATACATTTCATCATTTAACGGCTAACACTTAAACTGCATACAAGTAAATTAGCACTTATTTTATTTTATTAAACTTTAGATATTAGTAAAACAATATGTAATTGCATGCTGTGTTTACCTTTATATAGTTGTACAATAACATTTCTTTTTGTATTGCATGTGTTAGTATTATAAGTATCATTGTAACGACTGCTAGTTAACCTTTTACAAATAAATAAATAAATAAAAATAAAAAATATAGAAAAACGATCGGCTTCTTAAAGTATAAAACATATAATTAGTTTTTATCAGCGACTTAGTTTTAATAAAATCTATATAAAACAGCTTCACGTTGTATCCCGCACACAGCAGGGTAGGCAGAGGGAACCTAGTGCCACTTTCTGCCGAATTCTGGAGGCATTGCGTGTTGAGTGGCAGAACTCAACGCCGCGCTATTTATATAAATTTAGTAAGTACGAGTAAATACATTAATAGAAATCAACAAACTCGCAACCATGCAGATCGTGACAAGATCACCAAAGTTCGACTGTATACGTCCAGTCACGCTTGTGGGATAGCAGGGCAGGCAAGGGGAACTTAGGAACCTAGTGTTAAGACACATCGCTTTCATTATGACATTTCCGGTTACCACTTTCTGCCGAATTATGAAGGCATTGCGTGATGAGTGGTAAAACAGATTTGATTTTCTATGGTTTCTTTTTATATTTTTTTTCTTTCTTCTTTCGTCTAGTTTCCCTCTGACTATTCTGCTGTATGCGGGATAGAGACTAAAGATTTTTTATAAATATATAATATAAATAATGATTATTAGTATGAGAATCGAACCCACAACCTTGCGCCACGACTGGCCGCAACACCTTAAGTAATAAATATAAATTATACAAACACACATTAATCAGAAACCCTTAGATTAGTTCATCCAATCCCAACACCTCGATCCACTATAATATGCTACGCTCCATTAATTATGTCACTATAACAATATAGTATTATAGTATTACATACCATTTTTCTTATTAAGCCTGTCACTTTTATAGTCATCCCTTTGCTGTGTATGGGTTTTTTTCCCAAAGAATCGCTGACGCGTTGTAATTAATATATAGAATTTCTTTTGTTATTGTGGTTATCTTTTATCTATATCTATCTATACTAATATTATATAGCTGAAGAGTGTATGGTTGAAACAAAATTAAATCAGCTTCACGCTGTATTCCGTGCACAACAGGATAGATAGAGGAAACCTAGTGTTAAAACACTTCATACGTTATTTTCCGCCGAATTCTGGAAGCATTGCGTTTTGAGTGGCGGAACTCACCGCCGCGCTTTGGCTCAACACCAGAGCGTTATTTAAATAAATATTTAATTTCCTCAAGTGCGAATAAAATCCACCACTAATCGCGTTTACACATTTGTTCCCCTGCGTCGCTATCGATTTGATGATATAAGTTTCCTACTACCAAATTTGAATTACTTTCGATGAGACTAAGCGCAGCGTTCAGCTCCGCCTTCAACCGACTGTCTGAAATTGTCGTGTCGAATGGAAAACTCGGGCTGTAGTGATATAACACTAGGTTAACTTTGCTTACTCTGCTGTAATGAGTATGCAAAAAAAATAAAAAAAGCAAAAACATTCAGTATACTTTCTCACTAAACGCCTACGACTGGTTGTTCTAAATAATTAAATAAGAAAAATTTAAATCGATCCCGCAATCTTAAAAAACAGTATTTGCTATATAAATTTGTGTTTAAGCTTGTTAATATCAAGAGAATTCTTCTCAGTCGTCGCCGCATTGCTTTCTGTCTACCTGTACTGAATACCCGTTGTTCCATAAGAGTATATTTTTAGTCAAAGTAACTTACCTTTTAAAAAAATAAAATTGTTTTTTTTTTCTTATTAAGTTACAATTTTTTTAATAATTGCTATGAGTTCAAGTAATTGTAGATTAACTTTTATAATTTTATTAAAAAAATAAATAAATTAGCTTCACGCACACGCCACACAGCAGAGTAGGCAGAGGGAACTTAGGTTAAGACACTCCGTTCCCCACTTTTCGCCGAGTTCTGGAGGCATCGCGTGTTGAATGGCGGAACTCAACGCCGCGATTTGCCTTGAAACTAGAGCGAAGAAAGAAATATTAATTTAGATAAATATTTCATTTCCTCGAGTGGGGATCAAATCCACAACCAGTCGCATTTAGTCACACTTTGTGCCCCTGCGACACGACTGGTATTATTTTTATTATATTTTAAATTGTGTTTACAAGGTGAACTGATATTAAGTATGACAAAATAACACCGTCATGGCGCAGTAGACAATGCCTTATTTAGCAATTACTTCGTTTAACTGTACATATTAATAATTCATAACTTCTCAGGGGTGTAATAATATTTTATTTACATTTGCTGATTTGTCAGAGAAAACTCGTCACCTAATGTCTAATGTCTTAAAAAATTGATAAAGAGTAGAGAATGGTGACTTAAGCTAGCCTTTGATCAAAAATTTTGCATTCTGTCTACTCTACTCAATGCAATAAACAAAAAAAATCATATTTTTAAATCATAATTTAGAAAGAGTTGCTGTGAAAGGGCAAAAGCATGTGAATGTAAGCACGATGGTTGTGGGTTTGATTCCCACTCGGGGAATGAATTATTTATTTATATTCTTATTTGAATATTAATAAATAATTCATTCCTCGCGACACGCAATTCTACTACACTAGGTTCCCTCTGTCTACCTTGCTACATCCGGATACAGCGTGAACCTGCAAAAAAACACAAAATTTAAAAAAAAATTGTAATTACTTAAATATTTTTCTGTATATTATCCATAAAATATTTCAGCCTCGGCCACAACGGCACGTCGTGTGTGCTCCGTACATTATGTCAGCTCGGCGGCGAGCCGCTCCACTCTGTAAATAACGACGATCTCCTGCACGAAATAGCTACTTTTGTACTCAAGTGAGTATATAGAAGTATGTTTAACCGATTTTAAAAATAGTAAATTTGATCTTGGTTCATGGTTTAAAGATTAGTAGATATTTTGATAGAGGATTATGTTTTTTTCATATTTTCATATTTTGTTCTTATTCATATTTTGTCAAGCTACGACTTTGTTTTAAGTACTTTATTTAAGTAAATGTTAGATATTTTGTTTTAATAAAATGAATTATTCAAAAATTCATAGAATTTATAATAATCTTCTAAAAGTTGTATATATATCGACTATTCTTCATAAAATAATATACGGTCGTTGATTTCCGCCACTCAACACGCAATGCCTTCTAAATTCTTCAGAAAGTGGTGAACAAAAGTGTCTCAAAGGGAACAGAAGGTCTTAACGCTAGAGTTCCAGGTTCCCTGTACGTACTCTACTATGTGTGAAATACAGTGTGCTAAATAAGTGTTTAATCATTTACCCTATCTAAAACACGCTGTGATAATGCTATGGAGTCGATATCTAAAAAATAACATATATTAAATATTTCTTAGAGTTCGGGGAACTAATTTGCGCGTTACGTCTTGGTAATTGTTTGATAAAGAAAAAAACTTAATTATAGTAATTTATAGCAGTGAAGCAGAGAGAATCTGGAAACTTAGTGTTAAGATACTCTGTTGTCATTAAAACACCTTCGTTCCGCCTGTTTCCCAGAATTCGGAGACAATGCGTGCTGAGTGGCGGAACTCAACACCGCATATGACAGCAAAAACTAATTTATATTATATAATTATTTCTAGTCCCTCAAATGACATACTAAATGAGGAGAGCGAAGAATCAAACCACTACGTAGAAGCGTTCCAGTCTGGAAATGATCAGAAAGATTGCTACATGTTATATGAAACGTGTTCTTTTTCATTGATTGACATGTTTTCAACATTATATTAATTTACATTAAAATAAACATATTTTATACTATTTACTTTTTATTTTCAATTAATAAACTAAATACCTACTTATATCTTATTTTGCAGCTCTAGCTTAAGTTTGTCAACAGCAAAATCATCAGAGGGCAGTGTAAAGACTTAAAGACACAGACCGGTGTTAAGACACTCCGTCTCTCACTTTCCACTGAATTTTCCAGACCAAAAAAAAAGAAATAAAAATAAACTAAATATCATCACTCTAAATAAACTAAATATAATCAATCGATTGCGGATCGAGCCTTCGCGTTTGTAGTCAGTCTGTCCCACATTACTACGACGGCCTCTAAAGAAACATGATTTTATAGAAGAAAATCTTTACTGTAGCAAATCTGTAGAACTGTCTACATATGGTAACATATTAATCTCTATCTCTATATATAATAAGAGAGTAAAAATATTTTGTCTGTACATTTAGTAATTTTGACTGAAATGGATAGAGGGACACTTAAAAAGAATAATAGAAAGCAAAAAGATTTTTTTTGAATTTTTTGTGTCTGTCGATATATTTTTGTCCGCATTTTTCTCTGAAAGTACTGAACCGATTTACTTGAAAATTTCACCAATTGCTTTGTTTTAACTCAACTTAACTACTAAAGTTTAGTTCATCAAAATCGGTTCATTAAAAAAAGTTATCGTCATTTGAAAGAAGTCGTAATTAATTCAACACAGAGATAAAGAACGATCTTGTAAGAAATATCAAGTAAATACAAAGATTTTTTGGTTGGTTCGTTCATATGTAACTAATTTAAAAACTGTACAGGAGTTAATATGCTATTATTACAGTTATTCTACAAAGAATATTATGAATCCTTCAAATCAATAATTTAACATTTAAGGCTGTTTCTGAATGAGTAAATTAAATTATTCACTGACATCACCACATTTAACAGAGTATATAGGTAAAAAGAACATAAAGTTACAAAAATATATACGTGTAATAAATAATTAACTTTATGTATATTTTATAAATATCAAATATAAACAATGGTCGTATTTTTTTACTTAAAACAATCAAAAATTCTTTGACGATAATGTCGTAAAAAAATCATATTAGAAGTCATTATAGTTATCGTCAATCAATTCTGCTTATTAAATCAATAATCATGTATTTTAAGCGGGCGAAGCCGTGGGCGAGCCGCTAGTAGTATCTATTTTAACGTCTATCTGATTGATCTGAATGATCAGATTTGAATCCATAATCACCTTGCTAAATTTATATTTCCATTTCTTCGTTCTGGTGTCGAGGCAAAGCGCGGCGTTGAGTTCTGCCACTCAACACGCCTCCAGAATTTGGCAGAAAGTGGGGAACGGAGTGTCTTAACACTAGGTTCCCTCTGCCTACCCTGCTGTGTGCGGGATACAGCGTGAAGCTGATTTATTTGATTTTTACTTACATTTCAGCAGAGATCCTCCGTTGCGTAAACCACCTTAACACTAGGTTAGTAGTAACCTGCTAAAATAAAAAAAAATAACAAACTTATTTTCCGAATATTTTAATTTATGGGGGCAAAAGGTAATAAAACATATATATTTATTTTATATCAATTTGCTTATTTATCAATACAATCCAAATTTATGTAAGGTATCAATGCCAATGCCAGTGAAGGTGTCTAGTATGGAGGATTCACATTCAGGAAACAACGCTTCACAGGTCCTGTCAGCTGACCTGCCAAGTCTCTCCGCTGCGTGGTACTCGTTGTCTGTGTGGTGTGAGAGCTCATCTTTTGTTGTCGATGGACTGAAATTGAAATTAAATTGTATATTTTTTTTATTATATAAAATATGTAATGTTTGAGAATTTGGTATTTTGTTTGTTCCTCTAATAAAAATAAAAGTAAATATATCAATTAAAAAAGTTATTTTATGTTGGAGCTGCTGGTGTCTAATTGCGCTCGAAGCCCACTTCGGAGTTTAATGTTAATTATTAAAATATTTTAAATATAAAAATTTTTTTAGAGGCTGTCGTGTGTAGGTGCACAAGTGTGCTAATATAAAGTGTTTAAGTTTAAGTTTGAATCCCACTCGAGGGAATGAAATATTTAATATTTTCATGTACTCTAGTAATGAGGGGTGAGTTCCGCCACTTGACATACAAGAAAATAACACGTCTAGATCATAAAGAAGTGTCTTAATAGGAACGGAGAGTCTTAACACTAGTTTTCCAGGTTAATTCTGCCTAATCTGGTATTTGCAGGCTACAGCGCTAAACTGCAAAAAAAAAGTTTTTTTATAAACAATATGATAAAAAATCACATAAAACATTATTTATGTCTCATAACTTAAGCCTTTTTATTGGTTAGAAGTTGAACCCACTTAGCTTAGTAGGTACTTAAATTCACTAACCATTACACGAGACATAATAAAAATATTTTTTATGATAACAATTTTTTTAAATAAAAAAATCTAAAATGACAGTAAATTCTTTAGAAACACAGTTCAAAAATATTTAACAACATTATCACCTAATTGCCATCCTGATGTATTACTCTAATAATGTTTTAAAGAATTCTAAGTTTTACAGCTGGAAATCTCCGTTAGCTATCTATTACCAGCCGGCATCTTTATTAAGCTTTTATAGGCTACAAGTAGCCAGCCACTTACGTGAATAATATATGGCCAATTTCTCCGAGCAACCCGTTCTCGTATGTGAAAGGCACCTCGGCTGCCTCGCAGATGGTCCGCAACAAGCAAGGTCTGCCTGAATAGCCGTATCTGAGAAAATTTTTCAAATACTATAATAAGAAAATTTGTATAATGTATTTGAAAATTTTATTTGAGAAAATTGGTGGAGGCCTATCGTGGCGCATGGGCACAAAGTGTAACTATAATGGCGATAGGGTTTGGGATTGTGGTTCGAAGAAATGAAATATTTAATATTTTTGGTGTCGAGGCAAAGCGTGACGTAGAGTTTAACACAATGCCACCAAAATTTGAAGAAGGCGGAAAATGTAGAGTTCCCCCAGCCTACTCAGATTTGTGCCGGATACAACGCGAACCAAAAATTAAAAAATAAATAAATAAATGTACCATTAATATAATATTATTATAGCAGAGAATATTAAAAACGTTGTAGTAACGTAAGCAAAAGACAATGTTTATCTGAAACTTGATAAAATAACAAAACTCACTTTTAGTTTAAGCTAACTCAAGTATCTATTTAAGACTATTTGTCAACTGATTCAGTTCCATAACTCTTAAACAATGTATACAAAACATAAACAATAACTCGGGGCCGACTTTGCTGAAATCAACAAACTTAATTCGAGAATGCGACGAACGAAACGAACTCTGACTGGGTAAAGTTTACTCAAGTCGTCCAACGTCAAACACGGTATTGAAAAACTTTTAATTCTTGTCACAAAGGACTTGCTCGCCCCCATGTATAATAATAGTTTAGTACAAAAATATACTAAGAATTTTATGTGAATGGCTAATTCTTAATTATATTTACTGCTAACATTTTAAAACAGTAAAAAATTTGTATTGATATATAATTTATTTATTAAATAAAACCATACACACCTCTCCATCATATGTTCAATAATTTTATAATAATCCCATCTGTTCATTCTTTGAGGTTCTATCTCTTCTTCTTGCATATTCTTCTGATCCAGCAGTTCCTGACGTCTTATGGCTTCTTCTAAAGGTAATTCCGTATTGACGCTAGACGTATCAATATCATTGAGTAGCTCGCCTTCGGCATAGTAAAGTGATCGCTTACGTCTCTTTTCATCAAAACTAATATCTACTAAAGTGTCATTGGCTCCTGTATCAAGATCTTCGTTATCTAGTTCTAATTCATTTTCTTTTTTTTCATTTTCTTCTATACCATCGTGCATATCCCTTGATACAGTATTGGCAAAGCCATATATTCTGCTTGTATATTCAGTACTATTGGTCGGTAAGTCATATTGAAATTTAATAACAGTGCCCACAGTTACTGAAGCTTCCTTGAGATCTACTGGAACACCCAAACCGATGATAAACTGAAAAAAAAATAAACATATGTAAAATATTACGCATTAACATATCCTTCACACCACAAGGTACATAAATATAGGTTCTAAGTCCTTTTATTTTTCACTTTTTGCCAGTACTTTAAATATTTATGAAATATTTTTTTTATATATTTCTTCGAGTGGATATCTAATTCATAAGAATCTTCATATCCAGATATTTCTCAACCACTGTTTCATATAGTGTCTATGAAACGATAGCATTGCAAAATATATAGAAACTAACAACAAAAAGTAATTTATCCTAAGATTACAAAAGAATTAATCCAATTGTGTTCCTAATATAAACTATAGCAGCAACTAATTAACGATCAAATAACATCTCCTATATCAGTCCATTCCACTAAACCTGGAATCGAGAAGCAATCAAATGAAATTACTCCATTTCTCTTCCCTGGTTTTATTATTTAATACGATTGGTCCTTTCTGCGCGTCGTTTAGTTTTAGTATATATTAAACCTTATTGTAAGGTAGGCTATCCAGATATCAGGTCGTCCCCTTTACCGTCACTTATAAAGCGTAATAAGAACTTAATAGTTATAAGCATTCGACCTACTTTGCAAGACTTGGAGGGTTTTGTTAATTTGTTAATAGTAGTATTAAAAAATGTGGAATATTTGTTTATTTCCCCAACATTAGAGGGCAAACGCTAATACCAAACGAAATCAACTAAATTTTCTTTTAATTGCGAAAATTTAATTAAAAAAAAATTGATTACGATATCCTACAATAATGAGACGAAAGTAATATCTCACAACTGCTGTACACTGAAATGCTTATTCTCATAGAAATTGCTCCATTGTTTCGAACTGAAGGATTCTTTGATAAGAACAGTTAAAGTCGACAAAGTAATATAAATGTGCTGGTAAGCTTAATTTTAATTATGTTTATGTCTTCACCAGTACATTAATTTTCAAATACTTTGAGCTGTGTATCAAAATAATTAAGATGTTTTGTTCAAATTGAAAACTTATCAGAGATACAACTCAGAAAGTTTGTGATTTGAGCCAGGCTATGTTGAACTTCATTATCGAATATATATATGTATATGTATATATATATATATATATATATATATTTATATATATATATATTTTGTCAGCTTCGAGTTGTATCCCGGCAGAAGGACCATAGTGGTAAATATGCTCCCTCTGCCTACATTCACTCCTCTCCCCACTTTTTGTTCCATTGAGTAGCGGAACTCAACACCGCTCTTTGGCCTCGACATCAGAGCGACGAAATAAAAATATTAAACGTTTCATTTCCTCGAGTGGGAATTGAACCCATAACCTGTCGCGCCACAACTACCCCTATATTTAAAGTAACTACGCGAAAATCCATTAACAGTGTAATTTCCAATCAAATCGTTAACATCAACTAACAAATTGGCAAAACCTATAACCTATTTAACTGGTTCACTAAAAGTCATCGAAATCGAAAGATAAATAAAAATTAGCTCCAAAAGCGACGAGACGAGACGCCTAATTGCATTTGAATTTACGAACAAAAAACCTTGCTTCGTTAGTCGGCTCCAGCGCCAGAAGGAAACATTACTTAACTTAAATCAACAGTGTAAATACATTGATTTGATGAGGATGAGAGATGGAAAATTTACATACCTGGGTCCTGGCGGGTCCACCATCTGGGTACACG
>DWQW01000838.1:0-41925 GCA_018249695.1 Heliconius erato demophoon
TAACCTATGTTCATCCGAAGACCCTCAAGTATCTCTGTATGAGTATTTTATTACAATTGAATTAGCGGTTTGGCCCTGATTGCGTAACAGACAGACAGACAGACAGACAGACAGACAGACAGACAGAGTTACTTTCGAATTTATAATATAGGTATGGATTAAATATTTCAATTCTATGAGTGTAAATCGAATCCACAACTACAGTAGCACGCGGCAAGTCGTACCGCAGGGGTACAAACCCCTGCCCCACGACTTTTATTAATAACGGGGAAAATCTAAAGCGAAGCTTAGAAAACACAATTTTTACACGTCATTTTAATTTTTAAACACGCTTTGTAGATTCCTTTTGAACCTTTCTTAATTTTATAGTCAAAGAATTTGTGTAAAAAGTTAGTAAAAAAAAATTACAAGGTAACTACTCTACAATTCATTTTATTAGTCAAAAAGATGTTTGAGTTTTTTTTTAAAGAAAAAAATATGTTTTTAAATGAACGTAGAGTCTCGCTTTGCCCTTTAAATTAGGTCACACGCAATTTTCCGAAATTGTCCAAAGCTGTTGTTACCACCTTAAATATAATTATCATATGGAAATTTATATTATTTTATTCACGTATTTGATATGATTACATCAATTGTTAGAATATATTTTTTATAAAATTTGTTTTTGCATTTTATATGTACGTTTTTATTAAGATATTTTAAAATAATTTATTTAAAACTTTTCGAGAAAGAAAAACTTATTTATATGAATGGCTATATATGTACTTTTATATTAATTACTTTAAATTTTATTACAAAGAAAAATACAAGACAAATAGTGGCATATCTTTAGTTTTTTCTGCCCATCTAGCTTGATCGCTCGTATCCCGTTTGGGCTCCCAATTTCTAAGATAACGTGTTGAACGGCGGAGCTCAACACTGCGCTTTATCTTTTTACTATATTAAAAAAAATAAAAATAATTCATTCCCATGAATGTAAACAGAGCCCATAACCGTATCATACTTACAAATACTGTGCCGATACTACACGATGACCTCATACAAAAAATAGACAAATATCAATATTCCCGACACAACATCTATCCCAAGCACTTACTTTATGTTAAACCAGAAATTTGGCTCTCAATTAGGAATTTTGGCAAAAGTACGCGGATGGACCAAGAAATAGAATAATTTAATTTTCTGACCCGGGGGCTTGTCCGTTTTCGCTGGTCCAATAATTTATTAACGCTACAACTCAAACAGGTGAAAATAAAAAAGTACATTTTGAAGTATACAAACACAAAACAGAGTGTATTTTATAAATAAGGGTAAGAGAATTAAGTTGAACAAACATACTTAAATATCTTTGTGTATTTATAATGTTTACATTGGGTCACCTTGTCCGATGCGAGGCTCTTGGGATTTTTTAATTTCATAAATTTTTGCTTCCTGCTGAGAGAAATTTTGTACTGTGATCGTATTGCGGTAGCTTCATTAAATAGAGTTCTATTGATTTAACGCTTGTTTCTTTATATGTTAATTGAAATAAGTATCTACATACATCTATATATATAAAAGGACATGTACCTGACTGACTCAGGACGCACGCACAGCCGTAACCGCTGAAGTTAGAAATGTGAAATTTAGACAGATGTTTATTTTCATAATCTGGACATCCACTAAGAAGGGATTTTTAGGGAAGGAAATTTTAACCCTAAAGGGATGAAATAGGGGTTGAAGTTTGTATGGAAAGAATTTAAATCGACACCGATTTTTATAAAATTTGAAATTCAGAATCTTAAAAATATTTCATTGAACACGTGTTTCATGGTTTTTTAGAATTTACCCCCTAAGGGTTCAAATAAGGTGTTGAAAGTTTATATGGAAAAATCTTTAAATAGCCACCGATTTGTATAAAAAAATAAATTCAGTATTTGCTGATTCTATATAAAATTGACTACAAATATAATTTTGTAATATTTGATACTATGATATATATATAAAATAGCTATTTTCTAATTTTTTAGCTTATTAGTACTATAATTTTTAATTTCTTGTCAAATTTTATAAGCCCTAGGTCAACGGAATACCTTACGTTACGAGCCACACAAATGATTTAAAAAAAAATCTTGGCCTCAAAGAAACTCTACTTCAGCATTTGGTTCTTCAGCTATCTGACCTACAAAAATAAAACACCTACGGAAACCATTTAAATATAACATAACCAGGCACGTTAAATCACGTTTATTTTCCACCTAACAATTAGTAATATGGTGATTTTTGTTCTTTTGTCCGTTTTTTTTTATCACCGTCCACGTCGCGTAAAGCGGGGCCAGTCATTATTCATAATTACTGCGTAATGGCAGACATTGTATGCGGCTTTGTAGAAGTGTTGGCTCGTTGATATAGTGGGGGAAGTAGCGTTTTTTATAAATTATATAATAAAAAAAATGCTTTTGAAGGTCTTGCATATTTAGTACGGTGCTTTCAGACTAGATGAGCTTTAGTTTAAAAAGAATTAATATTATGATATGACTGGGTTTATTGACGGTGAATTATAATTTATCATAGTCAGAGGAAATTTAGTGTTAAAACACTTCGTTCCCCACTTTCTGCCGATTTTTGCAGGCATTGCGTGTTGAGTGGCGGAACACCAGAAAAAATGAAAATATCAATTTAAGTAAATATTTAATTTCCGCGAGTGGGGATCGGACCCACAACCAGTCGCATTTCCCTATACTCGTCACACTTTGTACTCACAACCAGTCCCATTATGTACCCCTGCGCCATGACTGTCTGCTATTTCCATTTGACCACGCGGGTAAAACCACATGTAAGCTACCGCAGTTGTGGGTTCCATTTCCACTCGGAAGAATGAAATATTTTAATATTTTCATTTCAGCACACAATGCCTCAAGAATTTGTTGGAAAGTGGAGACGGGAGAGCCTTAATGGAAGACGGAGTATCTTAACAATGGGTTCTCAGATCCCCTCTACGTAACCTGCTTAATATGTGATACAGTAGAGATATTTTTGTCCATGAAATAAAGCGATAATACAAAAATATGAATTTAGAGAATGCATGAAGGGAGCGCTTGATTAATTTTTAAATTAAAAATATATATGTGCTTAAATTATAAATGTATATAAATATGTGTGTGTACAATTTATTAATCTTCCCGCTATCTCTTATGTAATATGTCTATAGCCACGGAGACAGTGTTATTAAAACGCTACAGTTTTGAATCCGACAGTGATTTGCTTTTAAAAATGTACTGTAATTTTTTTTCTTTTGGACATTTTTCGGGATTATAAGAGCTATTTTCGATATTAAAATATAAAAATCACTTATTTTTTTATTTTTAATGAAAAAGCATGTTTTTGTTATAGCTACCTCATAAATACACAGTCTTTATTAAGGAAAAGGTAAACAGAATGTTTTAACACTAGATTCTTTCTCCCAGAACATCTTAACAATAAAGATTATATAAAAAATCTAAAAGTTATATAGTTTTTAAAACGAAAATCTGTTTACAAAATCCATTACCAAGTAATCGTGACATCGAAAATAGATTGTTCTGACGCATTACCTTTCAGTTCGTTGTTGAATTCAATTTGTATGCTATCATCCTCACACCTTTGAATTTCTCAACATTTGCATTTTGAAATGAGTTCCTCATTCTTAGTGCGGGTTATTTGGAGAAGACGTGCAAAATTTAAATTTTATACTCGATACTTTCTTTATAAAATGGCTTCGCTTTTGTTATGCTCGATATTAGTTTGATGTAAATAATTATGGAGTTGTTCGGGTTAACGTAGTAAAATTAATTTTAATTTTAATTTTTACACTATTAATTGTTAAAACACGATTAGTGGGACATTTGGATTTTGCTCAAGAGGAAAAACAGAGGAAAAAACCCTATATGAATCATTTTGTTGTCCTGTGTCCGTCTATTAAGACTGTTTTTGCCGAGATCACGAAGAGGTACCGAGGCATAATGATTTATTTGGTATTTTATAAAAAGAAATCAATACGAATTTATATTTGTTTATTTTATACCAAATAAATGCATTCACTCGCAAACTTAAGTATGGCAATTATATTTGACGTGAACTAAAACTAGGTTAAACTAAACTAGCTTCACACTGAACGAAGCGCCAAACGCTACGATCTCTGCATACCTCTTTCGCCTCGTCCACTGTCATAAACCTCTTCATACATGCCCTTCGGGGAGTCCTCATGCTTTTTATGTGGTCTTCCTCCAGTATCTTTGATATTATGTTTTCGAAGTTCAACCGAGGTATCTCCCTTCCTCACTTACTGCTCGCTTTTCCGTCATAAATCTCTTGTGCCATTCTTTCATTACTCACTCATTCGATCGAAGTGCTCAAACCAGCTGAGCACGTTGTTCTTCATTCTCACCGTGACATCCTTGCTAGTACTTAACATTCTGTGAATGTCTTCAGTGCGAATTGGATCAGCTAAGCTGGCTCCGCATATTCTACGAACAGTCTCATCTCAACAGCAGTCATTTATCTTTCTTTCTTCTTCTTCTGTAATAACCACGTTTCGCTGACGGGTAATAGCGTCGGAACCAACACTGCATTGGGTATGGCCAAACTGCTAACGTCTCATCAATGCTTCTAAGGCACTGTTGACCCCGTTACGGCAGCAATACACCTTTCCGCATCCATCTCGCCCATCTTCCATCTCTACTGAACATACTTCCCAAACATTTTCTTGAATACCTAATATTATGAAATTTAACAATTTACAGTTTTATACTGTACTTGTAAAGCAAAAACTCCTCAAGAATTTGGAAATAAAAAGTATCCTATATGTTGCACCACAACCCCCTCCCTCTTTGTTTAAGTGAGTCCCAAAAAATATTTTAACTATTCGAGACATTAGCCCGGATCTACAGAAATATGGACAAACATTTTGAAATTGTTACCTTGTGTTTTAGTAATGGGTAAATAAATATAATTATGTAGATGTATAGTACAGATAAAAATTATGACTGACTTATAACAGTACAAAACGAATATAAGTCTTTGTGTAAGTCTTAAACATTTTATTTTCTCTTAGGTATTTTTGCAATCAGTACTGTGTTTTTGAAATCAGCACTTTAAGCAAAAGTGTTGAAAAGTATGATATTTAAAGTGTGCATTTCAGCGAGTACATCTACTTATACTGAGCGTCAAAGTGACTGTCATGGAGTTGTTGACAGAATGTCCTTTACTTTAAGTCGCTTCCTGTAGGATCTTGTAGTCAACCCAGAAGCAAGTTCATTAGGATGCTCTTCAAGCCTCTTCCGATATCTGAGAGTGTTCTTGTGAATTTCCTCCATGACAGTGGAGATTCCAAGGTGATCGTGGATTTCACTATTGGTGATAAACCACGGTGTATTAGTGATATTACGTAGGATAGTGTTTTTTTAAACATTTAACGATATTTTTTGAACTTAGCTATATTTTTATGCACAATTTGTCTATAAAAATTTGGGCCTGAGACCAAAAATATATATTGTATGTGTAATAAAGCACAATAAAAAATATTCAACTATTCAAATAGTAAAAAAAATAATTTTTACAAGTTCAAATTTATAACTATGAAATGCCATCAGAGATATTTTAACATCGTCAAGGCGTCGTCTTCCGGAATTTCGAATTTCTAAGAATAAGTACGACAATTTCTAAGGAAGAAATTATAAAAAGTTCTTCGAAATATTTTCATATTTAAAAAATTTTTGATTAAGAAATTTATAATTTTCTTAATATCATTGCCACCATCCCACGTTTTTTACTATACAAATTTAAAATAACTGTAAAAACAATTATAATAACTAATTTGTTTTACTGTAAATTAACTTCACGCATTATTTCTAGCGGGGTCAAAAAAAATTAAGCGTCAAACGGTTTTTGCTTATTTTTTTTCACCTCTTCTACATTCATCCTCTTTCTCATACATGCCGTCCGGGGGTTCTCCAGTTTTTTCTGATCCTCTTTAAGTGACATCGATATTGATTTCTCGAAAGTTAACCGAGGTCTTCCAGTGCCTCAAAAATAATATTCTATAAAATTTATATCTAAATGATATTATCAATTGACTCTTACGAATTGATGGTAGCTTTATATTCTTTTGAAAATTCAAAAGTGCTTGCAAACGTAGAGTAAAGATATAGTCTTTACTCTACATTTGCATGCTTACATTCGACTACGTCTACGTTAAAATTAAATGACTAAAATATTAAGAACTTAAATATTAAGAATAATTTGAAGTTGAATTAAAAATTTATTTACCATACCAAATACTGCTTCCTCCACCAAACAAATCCACTTGGCAGACCACAAAAACGATATATTTCAATTAATTAACGTCACTTAAATTTTACTACTAGCTAAACTACTAAAGTATTTATTGCAAGCCAAATTCACCCGCCACGATACATTAAACAGGGCTAATTTCCTGTACTATTAGCGTTGTTGGATTACAGGGGAAACTATTTGTTACAATGTAAGGAGTTGGAGTTACAAAAAGTTATGGCCTTATACAATTGGCTGTTTCTTATTTGGGAACGGTTTTCTTATATAATATGTTTAATATGCTTTCTGATCGATAGTTTTGTGTGTCTTGGTATAGTTATTTTTTACTATATTTAATTATTTGAAAATAACGCAGTGGTATTTTTGGATTTTTTTATAGACAATAGAGGCCCGTCGTGGCACAATGTTTGATGTAAATGTGATGGCGAATTAATTAATTTCAGTTCCTCGTGAAATCCCGTGTCAGCACTTAACACGCAATGTCTCAAAAATTAGGCTGAAAGTGGGAAAGAGTGTCTTATAACTAGGTTCCCGTGACTTCCCCTGCTGCTGAATATAGAATTATTTTCGTCTTTGTCGACTTCGGTGAAATGCAAAGAAATAATATAAATTACGAGTACACATATTATAATGCCACCAACACGGTGCAGCTGAGACTCTACCTGATACATACGCAAGATATTTTTATGCAAGTCTCAAAATAGTCAAGAAAGTGAAAAACAAACTATCATTAATAAGATTTATTTATATTTATTTTTTAACATTTTTAAGCATAATTTTACACTTAAGAAAAAATCTTTTTTAGAAACGTATAATCATTTCATTTGAGGCCCGTCGTGGCGCAGTGGCACAAAGTGTGACTGTAAAACCGACTGGTTGTAGGTTCGATCCCCACTCGAGGACATGAAATATTTATTTAAATTTATATTTTCATTTCTTCGCGCTTTCTGGTGTCAAGGCGCAATGCCACCAGAATCTGGCAGAAAGTGGGGGACGGAGTGTTTTAACACTAGGTTCCCTCTGCCTACCATGCTGTGTACGGGATACAGCGTGAAGCTGATTTTTTTTTATAAACATTTTAATGTATCGGGATTTGAACCCGCAACTCTTAGAAACCGTCCAACCGCTCTAACCACTAAGCCATACGTTCTCATCAAGCTACATCGAAATTCTTATTCGCTTGTTACAACTTTTAATATAATATAATAACAATGTTTTAATGTTGCGAAGTTGCATAAATACAATTAAGATTTTATACAGAGTAATAAATACACACATTTGCATTCACACAACACCCAAAATAAAACACGTTAATACCAAATAAATAATAAATAAAAATATTACCACGGTAAGTGCCGACATAGATTTTTCTTAATGGCCGCAGCAGTATATTGACGATAAATTTTAAATGAAAAGCGTATAAAGACAGGATGAAAACTGCTGTACGTTCACTGCAATGCAGGATAGCTGCTAATATCTCACAGTCAGTCTGACATGCCCATTTTTCAGCTGTTTATCCGTTCGAATGTCGCACGATTTCGAAAATAACGATCAAATGTATGTACATACAGCACAAGTAGTATATATATTTTTTTATATTCACGTGGTATCCCGTTATCAGCAGGGTAGATAGAGAGAACCTGGGAACCTAGTGATAAGATGCTACGTTATCATTAAGACACTTTCGTACCCCACATTCCACCGTAGGCTGGATTAGTATCTAAGAAATGTATATATGGTGTGTCCGTCGAAGTTTTGCGGTACAGCGTCGTAAGCGTGACTTTTGCGGGTTCGATTCCAACTTTGGGTAATTAAATATTTTCATTTCCTAGCTCTGGTAACAACACAAAAGGCAGCGTTGAGTTTCGCCACTCAACACAGGAGCGTGCTACGGAAATAGAGTGTATTGAAACTTCTCTTACGCAGGTTCCCTATGCCTACCCAAATATAAGCACAGGTTTACAGCGTGAAGCTGAAAAAAACTTATATAAAGTGTATTTATAATTGTTCACGATTTCGATATATGGTTATTGTTCTGCTAAGAGAATTACGTGAGATATAAACACGAATTCAGTGGAAGTTTTTTTTGCCATATTTTTCGTTGAATATGCAGTTCTGCATGTTATTTGGTAGAATTGTAAAACTTTTGGGAATTTATATTTTTATAATTACTCATACTCTCTTTGCCTTTAGGCAGAGAAAATTTAGAGTGAAAAATCACTCCGCATTCTAATTACAACGAATCTAACATAATTATCCATCTAATATTTTTTTTTACAAAGTTGCTTGCATCTTTCATGGACTTTATGGCTCTTGTCATGTGTTATTTCCAATTACCACCTGTTGCCAACAAAAATTAAATGCTAAATCAAGTTACTATGCAATGTTTTTACTGTTATATATTTACATATATTATTAAATCAGGAAATATACATCACGCTGAATGCTTTTTACTGAGATGTCATTTCTAGAAATTATACTATAGACGATTGTTTAGTTCCGAATCAAATATTCCAGTGTAAGCACGAGCGTTTTTTATATTTCAATAATTTGTTTCGTAGATTTGGTATATTGAGATTTTGGTAAAGAGAAAAACCGCGGCGTTGAGTTCCGCCATTCAACACGCCTTGCCTCGAAAATTCGGCGAATAGTGGGGAACGGAAGTGTCTTCATAAGAATGGAGTGTCTTAACCCTAAGTTCTCAGGGTTCCTCAGCCTACCCCGCTATGTCAGGGTTACAGCGTGAATCCAAAAACAATTTTTCAATGTTAAATACATAAAATTTGATTTAATTTATTACGACACTATCTCTTAACTTAAAAGTATTTATATATATGTTTTATTATTATATTAAACAGGCAGTTCACTTACCCTAATCTAAACACCATTTATAGTCTAGACCAGTGTGAACGACCGGCAACAATAGCATTTACTAGGAGATGAATTTCACTAATCGTCGTAGTCCTTCTTGTTGCTATAACTCTCCTTGATTTACTGATTCCATGGAATTGTAGTTATTAAAATATTTGTGCATAATATTTTATAGAGAACCACTACGTGTTAGAACTGAAATGGATATTGCTTTTGCAGATGTAAAATAGTATTTGCAGCTTTAAAAGCGTAAAGCTGTCACGTACTAAGTTAGATAGAATAACCGTAGTGTTACGACACTCCGTTCTCTATTGTTACAGAGAGCTTAGTGACAGAGGGATCGGAGCTTGACGAGTTTTAACATTACGTTCCATGAGCTTCACACTTTATCTACTCTAAAAAACAGAGTAGGCAACTGGGCACCTATTAATAAGATTTTTGTAGTACTTATATACAGGTTGTAACGCGTTCGACGGATAAACTGTTGTTGGAAGAGGACTTCAGGAAAAAATCGATTTAAATGTAGTCAATTCTCGTAATAAGTTTTTAACGTTTCATGATTGTTTTTGAGGCCAGTAGTGGCGCATGGGCACAAGGTGTGACTGTAAGATCCGCTAACATACAAGGGAGTGAAATGGAAAGACACTGAAGTCCTCTACCCATAGACAACCGTTGATCCGCCGATCGCGTCACACCCTGTATAATCATTTGCCCAAGTGAGGATGAAACCGACAACCATGGTGAATGTATATGCTATTTACAACAGTTTTATTATATTTTCCGTATACAGTACAACTTTGTAACGAAAGCTCTGAGTATACAAACATTGTGATAAAATTAAAACGCCACACTGCACTCCAAGTTTACTTGTGGGCGACAGTAACTTTTATACAAATTGACAATGTCTGGTACAAAGTTTAGAATTTCCTGTCGGTTGGAGGTTAGCTTGTAGCTTTTGTGCATTTATAAAGAAAACTAAGTATATAACGTTGTGGTCAGTTGTGGTGCAAGGACTCAAGTTTTGACTGTGAACGCGAAAGGTGTGTTTGATTCTTGGTGTTCTTCTTGGTGTATGGTGTGTTCTCGAGGAAATGAAATAGGTAGTTTTTTTCGTTTTGGTGGTAATGCCTCAGAATTGAAAAATGTCTTTATAGTAACTTCTTCTTAACCACAGGTTTCCAGGTTCCCTCTGTCTACCCTACAATGTGCGGGATACAACGTGTTAAGAAAGTACAACTACAACAACTACAAAGTACACTGTACTGATTAGAAAGTATGCATACAGCTACAAGTATCTTTGCGTATAAGAGGGTAGTAGAAAAAAGAATCAGAGATCGTTCATTCCATTCTCCATTTAAATAGATATTACTTAAACTACATTTATTTAAAGAATATTGGGTATTAATAAAAAAAAATCTAAATCAGCTTCACGCTGTATCCCGCACGCAGCACGGTAGGCAGAGGGAACCTAGTGTTAAGACACTCAGTTCCCTACTTTCTGCTGAATTCTAGAGGCATTACGTGTTAAGGGACAGAATTCAACGTCGCGCTTTGCCTTGACACCAGAGTGAAGAAATGGAAAATTAAAAATTATTAAAAATATAAATTTAAGTAAATATTTCATCTCCTCAAGTGGGGATCGAACCCACAACTAGTCAATTTACAGTCACATTTTGTGCCACTGCGCCACGACTGGCCTCATATACTGGATATTGATACAGAAAATGAAAATGCTTTAGTGCAAATATTTCCCCTAACGGGCATTGCATTGACAAAAATTTTATCTGACCTAAAGTCATGCGTGTTCATATTACGAAATCCATTTAGTTCACATACATAACTTTTAATATTTTAAATAAAACGTTGTGGAATTCGAACCTAGAACAACCTCACGTATTGTCCACATTATATGATATAAGTACCTTTTTTACCTATTTAGCATAGGTCATGTCACCAATATATATCTTTAAATATTGTTCATTAGTTTGATTCTACTATGAAAATAAACAATACAATTACATAAAAAAAAAACGAAGCCCTTCCTCGAGATTATTCTGTATCTGTCCTAAGCATATTAAAACTTTCAAAGAAGAAATTCTCCAAGAAAAAGGTCAAAGGGAATTTTAAATTGTCACATAACCCTGTTAAAAGTTAGCGACTTGAAAATTAGGAGACGTCAAACGATAAAGAGATGCTGCGATAAATCACGAGATCTTTATTATTGAGAGATGACTCCTCACTTTGAGGGAACGTAATACTATTCGTATAGTTTCAAGCAATTTTCATCCTAAAGTAATTTTAGTTCCATGGCTTGTCATTATTTCCTGCATTATATTATGAAATTCTTTAATATACCTTCAAAAAAATTGTATATGGGTTGGCAGATTGAACCTGGGAACCTAATGTTAAGATACTTCGTTCCCATTAAGACATTTCCGTTCCCTACCTTCATATTATGCTGAATATTAAATAATGTATTTCCCCCAGTGCGATTAAAGCCATAACCTGTCACGTTAAAGCTTGTGCCCCTGCGCCACGACTGGCCTCAACATATTCTAATGTGAAATCAATAATATCTATATATGTATATATAAAACTTTTCACAGACAAACAACACACAGATCCTAAAAAGTTAAAATGTAAGTAGAATAAGGAGTATGGGAGAGCACTTTTGACCTTCAATTATAAGATTAAGCAAGAAGCTGCAGAAGTTAGTTTGCAGTATAAATAACAGAAAATAAATCGAAAAATAGACATCTAAGGAAGATCAAAATCAATTTTTTTACGGGAACGACAAAATCAGAATTTTCCATTCTACCTTAAACTCCCACTCAAAAAAAAATTACGCTCGACGATTAATTAAATATCTATAGCTATATTTTTACACAATATAAAAACAAAGGCGCCTTATGTGAAAATGATAGTTAATTGAACAGAATAATACAGTCTTGTAAAATTTTAGTGTTCTAATCTTATCTAGGGGTACGTTAAGCCGATACAGAATCGACCTTTAACACGCAAACTTGACGGTCCCTTAAATATTTACCCGAGGGACTCTATTAGAACACATTTTCGCAATTTAAATTCTATTATAGAGGGAGAGATGTATAGGTAAGTTTTATTTAGTTTTATTTATAGTAGCTCATGTATAAAAAAAAGTTAGTTAAATATTAATAATATACTGTGATTCTAGATAATAAATAAAGAAAAAAGCTAAGGTAAATAAAAGTTTCAGCGCATAACAGGATAGGCAGAGGGAACCTGGGAACCGAGTGTTACGTGAGACACTTAGTTCCCATAACACTCTTCCGTTCTCCACTTTCCGCTGAATTCTCGAGGCATTGCGTTTTGAGTAACGGAACTCAACGCCACGTTTTGCCTTAAACTAATCTTAAGTTGAAACTAAGTTTTATAACAAATATAAAAATTATATTAATGAGGCACTATACAATAGCTTAACAGGCTAAAGTTTGCACAGTAATTTTAATATTGATATTCAAATTATAGCTTTAAATTATATACGTAAGTAGGCTTAATGACAGTCGTGGCGCAAGAACATAAGCGGGTGACTGTAAACGCAACTTCGATTCCCAATCGAGGATACTAAACAATTTGATACATTAATTTCAATTTTCATTTCCACGCTCTGGCGGCGAGGAATAGTGCGGCGTTGGGTTCCGCCACTCAACACGCAATGCATCTTCAATTTAGCATGAAAACGGTTCACGGAACTGCCCTTAATATTAGATTTCCAGGTATGGCGAGAAAGAATGATTCAATATCATCAAGGTCTTTATGTATACCAAATTACCAATTAGAAAAGTTATTACCAATACTCGTAGATATTTGTAGATATTTAATAGTAAATAAAAATCTTTCTTTTTCTTGTTATGGACAATTAAAAGTACCTATTACGGTTCATAAAGTACAGACAACTCTTAATAATACATTATTTGCACATCTGACTGTTGTTGTTACTGTTCAATTTCCATTCCAGAGAACAAATTATTTTCATTTTATTATTGTTGTAAAAAACAAATCGCTTAATTCACAATGCCTTGAAAATTGAACGGAAAGTCCTAGAGCACTAGGTTCCTTCTGCCTATCTTATTAAGAAAAAAAATCGAATGAACACGAGTCGGGCTCGCCAGTTGAGGGTTCCGTACAAAAATTGGAGGTCTCGAGCTTTTTCTGAAATTCAAGTTTAGCTTAGCTAGGGCCCTTTTATATGATACGTAACTTGAACTAGCGGCTTTAATATTAAATTTTGACCTTTATTTAATGCTATTATTTTTTAATATTGAACCACAAATGTATAGTTTTCAGATTATTTCCTGAACTGGTAGTACCTATAGATGGCAGCTGCCAAAATTTATAATTCTAGTTCAACCGGAAGTACCCTATGAATTTTGATTTCCTTGATAGTGATCAAAATACGCGGTTGTAGCGATATCAACTCGATATCTCGAAGCGTTCCTGAGATAAAGGCTCTTGACAGACAGACCGACCGACGCATGAGCTCAAAAAAAATTAAACATTCGTAATAAAGATTAAACAATATATTTAAAACGCAAATAGAACATAATTTACTTGACAATTTCTATAAAAGTTTACTAAATTGTTGCTCGTGGAAGAGAACAATCGAGTAATTTTCTATTCCAAAAGGATTGAAATATCAAAGGGTCGTTTGAATCAATTGATTTTATAATCAATGACCTTGACCGGCCTTTTAGAAGTGGTTATATATTTACACATTTTTTACCCGACTGCAAAGGAAGGGTTGTGTTTTTCGCGCGTATTTTGTATCTATGTATGTATATTATTTGTTACCTCACTTCTCCAGAGACGGATTTAGTCGATTTAGTGTAGTCTTGGCAATATTCTTAGATTAACAGGCCATTCGCGGCGCAGGGGCACAAAGTGTGACTGTAAATTCGACTGCTTGTGAGTTCGATCCCCACTCGAGAAAATGAAATATTTATTTACATCTATATTTTCGTTTTTTCGCTCTGGTATCGAGGCAAGACGCGGCGCTGAATTCCGCTACTCAACACGCAATGCCTCCGGAACTAGGCGAAAAGTGGGGAATGGATTGAATTAACATTAGGTTCCCTCTGCCTACCCTGCTGTGTGCGGGATACAGCGTGAAGCTGATTCACGGTCGGAATCCTATAATGTTTTAACCAATTAAATTTTGTACCCCATGAAATTTAAAGTCCTGACTGCTAATCATAATGAACTATTGGGCTTGATTTTTCTTTATATGTCTTATGAAGACGGAGTTTTTCTTTTTTTATATTTATTTATTTTATTTTCCTCATATAAGACGAAGAAGAAGAAGGTTCTTCAATTTCACGTTATATCGTCAAATAATGTATTGTATGTAACTAAATTTATCATTATACTTTGTTATACTATACTGAGATCAGTGCCAGGTGGTAATGCTAATAATTATATACAAAGAAAATGTTTTCTTACATTTAGGTACACAATCAACGGAGTAGTGAAGGCCCTATTCGATGGCGTATTTATCAGTTGCTTTATCATAAATTAAATTCTATTTTTTTTTAATGAACACTGGTGTCTTATCTTAATAAGACACCAGTGTTCATTAAAAAAAAATAGAATTATTATAATTATGTAAAAACCGTGAGGCCAGTCGTAGCGTAGCGGTACAAGCGTTTGACTATAAACTGTGTTGTGGGTTCGATTCTCACTCGAGGAATTAAATATTTATTATCGTTCTCGTGTCGAAATAAATCGCGGCGTTGAGTTCTGGCTCTCAATACGCAATGCCTGCAAAATTTGACGGAAAGTGGGGATATATACACTGCGAAGATGACAAAAAAATCGAAAGATATACGACTACATACAATGCATTTTTATTGAAAAATAATATTTGACTGTGAATGTGCGTGTTCAAATAAAAAAATCCACCGCCCGATGTAACTCGAAGATTAGAGAATTTAACAAAAAAATCTTTAGTTTTATAATATTATAGTATAGAACAGACTGTTATAGATAGTAAAGAACAGAAAAAAAATAGAATAAGAAAAAAAATCGATATAAGAAAATTCTTTTGAATATGTGGATAGAGTATTAAAGATAAGTCAAGGTGTTTCTAGATCGATTGCCTTTAGAAAGCAGTGGTACTTTCCAGGCCAATTGGTGTAAAAGCACCTACGAATAAATCTTATCCATATTAATAGATACGATAATATTTACTTAATCAAGTTGCATTGGAATCGTAGTGGAAGTGAAATAAATCAACAATACTGTTAAGTACCGGTACTCAACGCCGTGTTTTGTGTACCAGAGCCCCAGTGGGGCCATCCCCATTCTACCACTGTGCCACGATGACTTTAATAGCTTATTACTATCTAATATTAAAAAAAAAAGAAGAATAAAAATCCAATAATAGCCAGTTTCTTAGCGACCAATATAAATCCGGATTGTAACAGCAAAGTATTAAAAGGCAAATGGAAATTAAAAAGGGTGAAACTTAACTCCTCTCACCTTTGAGGGAGTCGTCTCTTTCCTCCACTCTCTGTCATCTTTTAACGAGTTAATTTTAAACACGAGCTCTCATAGACGCAACCCTAATTAATCTGAGCTAAAGAGGTCATTTTTAGGATAAATAACGACGTGCCCGAGATCACGGCACCAATTAACATGTTGTATGAATATTTATCTTGTTGATTAGATGTATACGGTATGTGTAGCGTGGGCTATATTATATAAATAAATGAAATCAGCTTCACGCTGTATCCCGCACACAGCAGAGTAGACAGAGGGAACCTAGTGTTAAGACACTCCGTTCCCCACTTTCTGCCGAATTCTGGAGGCATTGCGTGTTGAGTGGCTGAATTCAACGCCGCGCTTAAACTCGACACCAGAGCGAAGAAATGGAAATATAAATTTAAGTAAATATTTCATCTCCACGAGTGGGGATCGAACCCACAACCAGTCGGCTTACCAGTACACTTCGTGCCACTGCGCCACGACTGGCCTCATAAATAAATTATTCTGTGTAAAGTAGGGTAGAGAAAGACCTAATGTCAAAACATTTCGTTTACCTCTGTTCAAAGAAACATCGCGTGTTGAGTGGCGAAACTCAACGCAACGTTTCGATTAGCCAGAGAAAGGAAATTAAAGTAATGTTTTACCCCGATTGAACCCACACTTACATTGGGAATCCTGGTTGGTTGGTAATTTGATCTTTATTCGAAGAAATATTTATGTAATATATTTTTTGGTTTCCCTAATCAAGTAAATCTAAGGTAAGTATCTACTAATAATTTCATTACTAACTCTAAGGACCTGTGTTAAAACTTTGAGTTATATATCTTATATTAATTGCAAAAGGATCTATTTTAGAATAAATTTTAGTTTAAGAATAATATGATAGGTAAAAGCAAAAAATATTTATTTAAAAAAATCTTTTCTATCTTTTCTATGGAATAAAAGAAAAAAAGTTATTCGATAAAAATAAGATATCCGATTCACCCCACGTTATGGGGTGGTACTGATATTTTTGTCTTGTGGGTTTTGTGTTAATTATTTGGAGAATTATATTATATAATATAATTTAAGTTTTATTATGTTTTTTACGTATCTAGATTGTCAATGATTACTACTCGTATTTAGCCAATAAAAATTTCATATAGTGTACTTTATTATGATTTTCATATTCTCAAAAAAAAATATAGAGGCCAGTTGTGGCGCAGGGGCACAAAGTGTGCCTGTAAATCGACTGTTTGTGGGTTCGATCCCCACTTGGGAAGATGAAATATTTATTTACATTTATATTTTAATTTCTTCGCTCTGGTGTCGAGGGGAAAGCGCGGCGTTGAGTTCCGCCACTCAACACGTACATATACAACGTGAGGCTGAGAAAAAAAAATATCCCAATGATAGTCTAATCTGTATCTATTAAATATCTAAAACTCAGTACTGGTAACATGTAATTTTGCTCAAAAGAATACGTAACTACCAGCATGTCTAATTCATAATTTAGACAGTTAAACAAAGCGGATTATTTTGAAGGCACTCTCGGTAACGCAATAATTAATGAGCCGATATCGGTTAGAATTTTAGACTAAGATTATATGTGATTTGGAAGAGACACCTACACGTATAACTGGTCACTATTAGCTAATAGTGACTTGTAAGCACATAGGTTGTGGGTTCGATTCCCATAATGAGTTGTAGCTCAGGTATTGAGGCAGAGCACAGTATTGAGTTCTGTTACTCAACACGAGATGTCTCCAGAAGGTGGCAAATGGTTAACGGAAATATTTTAATCGGAATTGGGTGTCTTAACTCTACGTTCTTAGATTTCCTCTGCCCACTGCTACAGCGTGAAGCTAAAAAATATATTCATATTACATATAAGCAAGCTACAGGAGTACATATTTTTTTATTGATATATTGATGATCGATTTGTAAATTTTTTAAATTATTATTAATATATAGATGATGATTATAATCTTTTAATAATTTTTTTCGCTGCTTACCACTTCTAATTTATTTTGTTCTACGGTTTAACAAGGAGCTGAAATTATGGAGTAACCTTTTTGTTTCAAATTTGTAGGAAATTGATTTATTATTCATATATTAATAAGAAATGATATTAAGCATTTATGTTTGTAAGCCTTTATAGCACATTAGAGAATACATCTAAGAAATATTCTGTTGGCGTTCAACACTCAACACATAATGGCTCCGGAGTTCGGTGGAAAGTGGAGAACGGAAATGTCTTAATGGAAGAGATGAGTATTGACAGAGTTAGCTTGTCAGGATAGGTTCCCATATTCCCTCTGCCTACCCTGCTATGCCTGCGGGAAACAGCACGAAACTAAAAAAAGCTAATAAACGTTTAAAGCTAATAAAAAAGCTACTAGCACATATTTGAATTATTCATATTATCTCACTCTGATTTGTATGGTGTGGCGTTAAGTTACGCTAACAGAATAAATAGATTATGTATGACTACAAATTAAAATAACAATAATAAAGATAACTTACTCAATATAGTTGTAAGGCACTAATATAATATTCGGCCATACGTTCCGCAGTAAATCAAAAGTCGTAATACCAACACAATAAAACAAGTTGGAACGTGATAAAATATGTTTCTACCCCTCAAATAAAGGCCATTAAGACGGGAAGTAGGTTCGATTTCCTTTATTGCTACCCATAAAGGTGCTAAGCTAGTGATTGTTATAATAAACGGGGCGTTAAGTTAACCTACTATAGGTATGTAAGATTTGTGTGATTTAGTAAGGATATTTTGTACGTGGTAGGACTTTTTATGTTTATTTTTTTTTAGCTTCAATCTGAGACACTCCGTTCCTTTTTGTTTAATTTTCGATACATTGTGTGTTGTTTGGTGAAACTCAACACCGCACCTAGACTTCTTACTAGAGCGAGAAAATGAAAATAATAAATTTTGTTGTTTGAGAATCGAATCGAATATTGTCATGTTTAGAGTCTGACGCCTGTCAACGGTCACTTCTTCTTCTTGATTTTACGGTTGATAGAGCGGTGGTAGTAGTCATTAAAGGTTAGGGAAGGCCACACAGTCCGAGTCATTCTTCGCGGATGGCTGCTTGCCTAGTAAATTCCTAGAGAGGACCACAAAAGCAGCCCTCACTTGGTGGGTCCAGCGCATGGCGGACCTGTTGCATAGCCTGCTGTCTTCAACTCTATCTTGAAGTACAAGATGTTGCATGGATGAACTTTCTTGTTTGGAAATATCGAGCGGTTATCTTTTTCTTTACACTTTATCTGAAATATATATAATTCATAAATATACGATGAAGAAATATAAAAATATCACCAAGTCACACATTTTCAATTTAAAATATATCACGGCCACTCAATTTCATAGATTTTTAAAACTGAATTGCGTAGAGATATTTATATAATAATCAGAAGTGATTATTCTAATTGAGGGACCTACGTATCTAGGCGCTCATTTCATCTTAACATATAAGTGGTGTAAAATAGCTCCCAGTTCGTGGCTGTGATAGGTAAAGAAATTAATAATATTTATATAGTAAAAATAAGAATTACAAGAAGTAATTAATACAAAGAAAATACTTAAATGGTTTTTATATTGTAAAGAATAATAAAGCAGTAAATATACTAAAACCAGTTATTAGTCATCACACAATGCAGATAGCATATCTAGCATAGCTATATTTATTTAGGCATTTCAAGAGACGATGCAACTAAATCATAGGAACAGTTGACTGTGGAAAATAGGAGTTTTACTGTTTGTTGGAGACTTTTCATTTGGAGACTTTTAGTCTAAACAATTAAATACACTGTATTAAGCACAAGTAAGTATTTAAAAATATTAAACATAAAATTTGAAATCTTTAAACAAAGTCATATTATCCTAAATTATGAACAAAACTTTTACTGAAATATTTTATGCAATTTTTTATTTTATATAAACTTGGCTCTTTTGCAACATTGCCCAATGGCTATAAATCCCTATTTCAAACTAATCTCAATTAATATATCAAACGCTTCGCCATATTTAGACTTAACTGATGCAAATCACGCAATTAATTTATAAAATGGTATTAGCATGCGCATAAAACAAATTTGTGTTTCACTGAAAATCTGACTGAAATAATTTATATTGTGGCAGACATCGTCAATAATGATTAAAATGTTTATATCTAGTTTACTACCTAGTGTATGTCAATATTATGATATTGTCGTTAAAATGCTGTATTTTTTTAGTTTTACGCCTTTTTGACAAAGTGGGTAGGCAGAGAGGGAAGAAGGATTGAGGACTCTCGTTTCTCCACGTCTCTTTTAACTACGGCTCATCAAATCATCAAATGGTGGTCGTTGCTGGATCTGGATCAGACCTACTGAGACACGACTACCTTAACATGCAGGTATATTCTACTATTCTACAATAGATAAACTTTAGATAAAACTCTATTCTAAATAGAGTTTCTATCTTAAAGTTTGTATAATTAGGGTTCCGTACCTTTCAAGAAAAAAAAGGAACCTCGTAAGATCACTTTGTTGTTCGTCCGTCTGTCTGTCAAGAATCTTTATCTCAGGCACGCTTAGAGATATCGAGTTAAAATTCAAACCATATAGTAGTACCGAGCTACGGTCACTAGATTTTATGAAAAAAATCGAATTTTTACATTTACTTAAAAAAAAGATATGGCCTCTTATACCTTGACACTATAAAAAGATTCAAAATGAATAGGATACTCACTACTTACCGGTCAACCTAGAAGTGAATTAAAATTATGAAATTTGACAGCTAGCATTTACAAATAGTACTTATTCTGGAAAAAAACTACGACTTTTTGTCCGGTTATTTTTCTAATAATATAATAAAAATAGCCATATATTATTTCAATTTATTAAATATATTATTGAATTATTAGTTGAATTTAGATAGAACGGTTTTTTTGTAAAAAGTGTTGGTATTTATTATTTCAAAGATTTAATTAATTTTAGGAAAATTAGATTTTCTTTTAGAAAATCAAGTAATATATTTAAAAAAACATTTGATCAAAGGAACAAACTTAAGAACATCTAAAAGAACAATGCGGAACTTCCGCAAGCAGTTTCTACCTCCAATTCACAGTTTTTTACTTAAAAAAGGTACACTAATATCATAGTAAACACAAATTAAACTCATACCAAATAAGTGTTATTTAAACGGCACTACCGTTATCGCGCTATATTAATCTTCTTGGCAGATGTTTCTTTGAGTAGGGTCTGATAAAGCGATCTAGCTAGGTGCCACGGGATTTGAACAAATAGACTTTGGGCATTAAAATGTCACGACTATATTATGTAATGTGAATTAAAATAATTGCTTGCATTTATGGTTGGTGGGGTTTTACGAAATTGATTTTAAATTTACTTATTTTGAAAACGTATAAAAATTTTAACGTAGCGGGAGTCGAACCCGCGCCTTCTGGAAATTGACCAGGCGCACTGATCACTAAGCTATACGTTCTCATCAATCAACGTTGAAATTTTTATATGCTTGTTGATACTTTTTATAGGGAAAAGTGAATGAAGCGCCAGTCGTGGCGCAGAGGCACAAAGTGTGACTGTAAATCGACTGATTGTGGATTCGATCTCCACTCGAGGAGATGAAATATTTATTTAAATTTATATTTTCATTTCTTCGCTCTGGTACGCAATGCCTCCAGAAATTGGCGGAAACTGGGGAACGGAGTGTCTTAACACTAGGTTCCCTCTGCCTAGCAGGTTCCCTAGCAGGGTGCTAGGGATGTGCAGGATACAGTGTAAAGCTGAAAAAAGTGAATGGTAAGAGAGGTACGGGGAGACATCGGTTGAGTTTTGAAAACACAGTATCGAAGATACTGGAGGAAGGTCACGTAAAAAGCATGAGGACCCATCGGAGGGCATGTATAAAAAGTTGATGACAGTGGACGAGGCGAAAGAAGTATGTAGAGACCGTAGCGTTTGGCACTCCGTTCTCTTTGACTACCACGCTAGGGATAAAGTGTGAAGTTATTTTAAATAACTGTAAACAATTTATCTAAGCGGATACGAACCCACGATCATTGCCTTTACAGCCACACACAGTACAAGTTAAACATACATAAAAACAGGTAAACATACATAAAAAATATTTTGAATAGAAAAAAATCATAAATATTAAACACCGTACCTACATCCACCGCAACCTACATGTATTAGGCAATTGAATCAAAAACAATATGGTAATAATATACAGAAATGGAGTAAATAATTCATATCCTATCCAATACAGGAGTAAGGATAATGTGCTTCTAATGCATACTTATTTTGGTTATTTCACTGAGTTATTTTGATATTTAATTTTGCAGGGCTATATATGTGTAAACATATATGTCGGTAAATGGAGATAGGAACAATAAAACAAAAAGGAAGTTGCTAAAAAAGAATTGAAAATAATTGTCGTGTTTATATAGATTATATAATTATTAGTTTGATTCTGTTATTTGAATTCACGATTACATGTTGAATGGCGAAACTCAACACTGCGCTTAGTATTGCCGGGGCACAGGAATGAAAATAATTAAAATGTTATCATCTTTATATAGGAAATGAACCCACTATCATCACGCTTACAATTACAAGCAGCCACTTTATTACTCTTAATAAAATACAAAAAAGGTAATTTTAAGATGATTTTTGCATTTTATTAATTTGACACTACAGACACTTGGTCCGGGAACCTAGCATTCAAATGTCGTATTTTTGAGACATTTCACGCTTAATGGCGTTAACAGAACTTAATGAAAATATTTAAACTATAGTCTCAAAAAATTGAGGCCAGTCGTGGCGCAAGGGAACAAACTGTGACTGTAAAATCGACTGGTTGTGGGTTCGATCCTCCCTTGAGAGGATAAAATATTATTTACATTTTTCTCTCTATTATTTCGCTCTGGTGCCGAGGCAAAACGCGGCGTTGAGTTCCGCTACTTAACACGCAATGCCTCCAGAACTCGGCGGAAAGTGGGGAACGGAGTATTTTAGCACTAGGCTCCCTCTGTCTACCGTGTTGTGTGCGGGATACAGCGTAAAGCTGATTTGATTTAATTTGAAAATATAGTTAAAACCACTGGGACATTGAAATCGAATCCACAACTATCACATACAACCAGACGTATCACCCCAGTAACTTAACCAATATACAAAAAAAAATATTTTTTATAGATTTTTTAAGTAACATAACAAATCAATGTGCACTGTGCAGATGCAAAACCGCACCCCTAACGACCTGTTCATCCCCTGTATGCACAGAAAGGCACGTTTAGCAGTTAACTTCAATTTCCACTACGTTATACTCCATCCATACGTCGGATTAGGTATCGACACGCCCTAAATCGTGGATGTATTACTATTACACAGATATATACTGTATTTGGATGTATGTAAATTTATGTGGTATTGAGGCCAGTCGTGGCGCAGGCTGGGGGTTCGAGGGAAGTGATTTTTTTTTATATTTTCATTTTCTCGCTCTGGTAACTGGGCAATGCGCGGCGTTGAGTTCTGAAACTCTCCAGTTTTTCAGAATTTGGCAGAAAGTTAGGAACGTTAGTGTCTAAATGGGAACAGAGTATCTTAACATGGATTATCTGTGTGGTAATGTGCGTGATACAGCGTGAAGCTAGAAAAAAAATAAGATAATATTTCTTCAGCAAACACATTTGGACAGCGTGTGATTATAAACGCAATTGCTGTGAGTTCATATCCGCGTAGAGAAAATATTTATTTTTTCATTTCCCTGCTACAGTAATAGTCAAACTGCGGCGTTGAATTACGCTACTCAAATTAGAGCGAAAAGTACAGAAGCTAATCTTGGCTCTAGGTTCCCTCTGCCTATCCTGCTAGGTTAGGAAAAATTGCCTTATATTTATTTGGTATTTGCTTGTACTATTACAGTAGCTACTGGCTTCCACTACTTTGTGGTTACACGTTGCACGCTAGCGGTGTACCACAACGGTTAATATGCGAATAGGTTAGAATTTTCTTTTCATAATACAGGTATTTCGATAAAACACCACTTTCTAAATATAGAATATTTCAATCCCAATTTTCTCAAGTCAATCAAAGTATACCTATTAATAATATATATTTTTAGGTAGCTAGACGGTAACTGAGAACCTAGTTAAGATATTACGTTCTCATTAAGACACTTCTGTTGCCCACTTTCCGTCGAATTCTGGAGTTATTGTTGACTGGCGGAACCCAACGACGCAATTTGCCTCGTTATCAGAGTGAGGAAATAAATAAATCAAATCAGCTTCACGCTGTATCCCGCACACTCCAAGGTAGCCTAGTGTTAAGACACCCCGTGTCCCACTTTCTGCCGAATTCTGGAGGCATTGCGTGTTGAGTGGCAGAACTCAACGCCGCGCTTGTGTGAGGAAATAAAATTATTAAAAATTTCATTTCCTCGAATGGGAATCGAACCCACAGCCTGTCGCGTTTACAGTCGCACGCTTGAGCCCCTGCGCCACGACTGGCCACAATATATAAAAAAAATAATTTAGTTCTTCCTCGACTCTAGTAAGCCACTCGACATAGATCACGAGAGCTTTTTGTACCGTAATTGATACTTCCCTTTCATTACGTATTCTCTGTACATCACGGGATTGTCAGTCAAAAGTTGGGAACAATGGAAGACTTTGAAGGAATTCATTTTATTTTGATCTTTGATTTACTTATATAATGTTGTTGGTGCTGTTGTTGTTGTCTTAATTTGCTTTGTCGTGGAGTAACTTGAGATTTGAATTTTTTTCCTTGTTTAAAAAGTTTTTTAATGATTAAGTTGAGACATGTATATTTGTATAGCAGATGTTTTTTTTTTTTACTTACATCAATAAATAAATCATCCATAATTATGAAGCCGTCGTGGCACAGGGGCACGAGGGTGTGACTGTAACGGGATGGTTGTGGTTTCGATCCCTACTCGAGGGAATGAATTATTATTTTGTAATATTTTTTTTTTTTTTTGATCTGGCAACAAATAAAAGCCCGGTGTTGAGTCCCGCCACTCAATTGATAGAAAGTGGGGAGTGTCTCTTAACATTAGGTTCCCTCTGCCTACCTTGATATATGTGAGATACAGCATGAAGCTGAATGAAGCGTATCCAGCAATGTAGGCAGAGAGAACCTAATGCTAAGATATTTCGTTTCCCATTCACCGTCCAATTAACAAGACTTTTCGTATTGACTGGCTGAACTCAACGCTTCGCTTTTTCTTGTTATACCTATTACCGTCGCCTTTGCAGCTAGATTCTGTACCGCTGCGCCACAACTGTCTCTAGTTTTTTTTTAACATTTTTAAAAGTGTTATTCCATAGTTAGGAAAGGAAAATACTTATACGTTTTCTTCGGTTCTTCGATCCCGCTACGTCCAAATTTTCATACATTTTCTTAATAAATATGTCTCTTGTACTTTTAACTTCACGATATTCTGTAAATCGCAGGGCAGTAGTTACTCTTTTAAATTTTAGTATTAAATAAGCGTTTTAGTATAACAAACACAACAACAGCACAGTTAATAATTTAATATAACCATATAAATATTTTCAAAAATAATAACGATTTTTCAGCAAGTCACGTCTCTATCATGTTTCTTAAGTTTGAACTAAGGATTTTCAAAGCATTTTCACGTAAAAGCTAAAACGTATACTATTATAGTTCTTTTTCACTATAATCTAAAGCTTATTTTGGCTTGCGGGGGCTTTCAAACAATCAAGTCATTTGCGGTTCGCTGGTAAGTACGTAAGTAGTGAGCTCGAATCGAAGTTGAACACTCAGTTTAATTGTATTCCTAATTAGAAAACCTAGGGTATTGTAATTGACCTGTTTATTCTTGTTTCTTGTAGGAATTAAAATGATTTGATATGTACCTGGGGTTGTTCTGGGGGAATGTGGGGGTGTGGATAGCGTGTTATAATATATGTTTAGGATCTAGATAGAAGCGAGGCCAGTCGTGGCGCGGCGTACGAATTGTGACTGTAAAACCGAGTGGTTGTGAGTTCGATCCCCACTCGTGGGAGTTAATTATTATTTGTTAGTATTTTCATTTCTCCGCTCTGACACCAAGGCAAAAATCCATCGAGTTCCGTCACTCAACAAGTAATGCCTTGGAAAATCCAGCTAAAGTGAGAAAGGAGCGCGTGTAACGTGTGCGTCTTAACACTAGGTTTTCTCTGCCTTCTCTCTGAATAAAATCACTAATATTTGGTTCTTAGAAAAGGCATTTCGTCTACGTCAACTAAAGTAAGATATTTTATGATTTAATATGTACCTGGTAGGTAGGTTGTTGTAGGTTGTTGTTGTGTGTTGTTGTAAAATTAAAATAAAATTATTAATGTTTTAATATTTATATTTTTATAATATAATCTTCAATATTTTTTTATTATTCACCAATTATTGTCGAAAATTCGTTTGTATTTTACACACCTTTATATCCCTGCGCCACAACGGTTTCAATTCATATAAAAATCTTTTATTTTTCAGTAAAACCTGATATCCAAGTCTTGGTAAATGCTTTCATCATAAAGTATCTAAAGTACACCTTTATAGTATTTTCTTAACCTAACCTACCTTTACTATAAAGAGAGAATTAAAGGTAGCTTCATGAACTTAAAGACACGTCTCCCCTAAAATTTATTTAAAACTCCCCAGTTAAAGTAAAACGACTTAGGGCGTATTGTTCTTAACAATAAGAATGTCAATAACGATGCTACAAAGGAATTAAAAAACAATGTAGATTTAAAGACAAAAGTGTGAAATCGCTTGCTTTCCCTTATTAGGTTTTTTGTTTATGTGACCTTGAGATGATATAACTTTTGACGTTTGTGTTAAATTTCTATTAAATCTTTTCTATAATGGCGCTATTTGACTGTAAGCGAGGTGGTTGTGGTCGCCCACTCGGTGTAATTAATCTCATTTCGCGGCGTTAAAATCCGTCTTTGAAATTGAGCCAAAATTTGGCTTACCAGAAGGTTTTCTCTGCCTACCTGGCTGTTTGCAGGATATAGCTAGTAGCTTCTTTTTGTATCCCGCATATATCCTACTGGCAGGCAGAAGAAAGCTGGGAACCTAGTGTTAAGATACTCCGTTCCCCTGAGACATTACCGTTCTCACTTTTCGCTAAATTCTGCAGGCATTTGACATCGCATAGTTGAGTGGCGAAACTTAACGCTGCACTTTTGTCTTGCTAAGAGAGCAAGATGAACATATTAAATTATACATTTTTACAAGTGGGAATCAAACCCACAACTTATCGCGTTTACAGTCACATGCTTTTGCCCTTGAGCCACGACTGGTCTCTGGTACATTGAATAATACTCCGAGTAAACCGGACTAAAAATATACTATCGACAGAACTACGTAACACAATTTAGAATCTAACATAAAAGAAAGTTAGCCCTCTATTTTAGACTTTGTGATTGATAGTAAAAATAGATTTTCGTTTTGAATTACTTATCTATATATATACAAGGACTTGTGCTGACTGACTGAGGTAAGACGCACGCAGAGCCGTAACCGCTGATGGTAGAAACGTGAAATTTAGGCAGATGTTTATTTTCATATTCTGGACATCCACTAAGAAGGGAATTTGAAAAATTTTAACTCTAAAGGGATGAAATTGGGGTTGAAAGTTTGTATGAAAAAAAAATTAAATCGGCACCGATTTTTATAAAATTTGAAATGCAGACTCTTAAAAACATTTCATTGAACACGTGTTTCATGGTTTTTTAGAATCCTTCCCCTAAAGGTTTAAATAAGGTGTTAAAAGTTTATACGGAAAAATCTTTAAATCGCCACCGACTGTTAAAAATATTTTATTGAACACGTATTTCGTGGTTTTTTTTTAATTCACCCCTAAGGGTGCAAATAAGCGAGCGAGGCCGCGCGCGTCCTCTAGTTGTATAATAAAAATCCATTTTCATTAGTGGAATTAGATGTGAAATGGTATATCACCGTACAGCATGATAGGTAGAGAGAATATAATGTTAAGGTTCCGTTCACCATGGCAGAACTCAACGCCGCGCTTTATCTATATAAAAAAATATAGATTTTCATCAACTAAACTCTTTTTCAATATAGGGGGATCGACAGAGAGTATCAACCTAGTATAAAATAAAAAATACATTTCTCTTTACTAACTAAGCGAAGAATTAATAGTGCGCGGCGTTAAGTTGCCACTCATCAAGCAATGTCTCAAGAGTTCGACAGTGGGGTATTTTTTTGCCTACCCTGCTATACACAGAATACAGCATAAAGTTAAAATATAAATAAAAACAAAGTGTTTTTACGCTAGGTTCCGTCGCCTACAAAAAAGTGGAGGACTGTAGACATACAATTACTTATTTTTTGTAGTTGGGAATACCCCATTTTACTATATTTTTATTATTATTTTTAAAGTAGTCGAGTAAGTATTTACACATTTAAAATTAAGTGACGAAATACGAGTATATACTTAGTGGTCAAAACGCCTGGTTGGTATCCCGGAGGCGCGGGTTCGAGTCCCGCTACGTTCAAATTTTTATACATTTTCTAAATAAGTGTGGATTAACACTTTAAAAATTTATTATACTTCTTAATATATTATACTGCTTTGATATTTCGTTTTTCCACAACAATAGCTAGAACACCATGTATATAACATTAAAATATTTCCAGGAAAATCTCTAGCCGGTGACATAGTTTTTACTAAATCATTTCAAAACGGCGTTGTAAAAGTTAGGAATTAATGTGACTTCTTAGTTAGTGAGATGTTAAATGATCTACCTCTTGTACTTTTCTTTTAATTAGTTCTGAAGCCATTTGTGTGAGGAATTTGTGTCATTTAAATCTTGATGGGTTTTTTGTGATTGTCTTTTTTATCATGTTTAAGATATGGACGTCTTTATATTGTTTTACGGTATGTCTCGCACACGGCACGGGAACCTAGAGGAAATCTAGTATTGAGATACTTCGCTCAGAGGTCCTCAGAGGGAATCTAGTATTAAGATATTCCGTTCCTTATTTTCCGCCGAATCCTGGAGGCTATAGGCTATAGAAGGCTAAAGAATATTACGTTTCTTCGAGTGGGGATCGAACTCTCAACCAGTCGTGTTTCAGTCACACACTTGGATCCCTGCGACAAGATTGGCTTTTAATGTTTGAATTGCGTTGCATATTAGTTGATAGTAATAGAATGTAAATATTATTTAATTAGGTCATATTACAACGCTCAGAAGGAAACTTCAATATATAGACGACTGATATATTATTATACTTAACAAATTTTGAATGGCTACAAGACGCAAAGCTTTCATGGGTTACAACACGCTAGGTCTCGAAAATTGGGAGAACGGAGTGTCTTAACTTTCCTTCCTATAATCTATAACCGGGAGCCATTAGAAAATTTGAATTAAATTTCATAAATATTTACAGATTACCATCTCAAAACATATTAAAAATATAAAGGACGAAACTATACACAAAGTAGTAACATAAGTAGCTAACATAAGCTGAACCTAACTACTATCTAAGCATAAGTGTAAATAAATAAAAAAACAAGGTCTAATCCGGCATCATACCAATCTCTCTAGACTGTATACCCAATTATCCTACACCAACGGCGGATATCCAAAACGTAAAAACAATATTTGTCAATCCATCGTAGAAAATTGTTGCCTTTCGCTTACTTTTTTCAACGGTCCCCAGCAGTTGCAATGTCTATTTGTGATATTTTTAAATGGGAATGTATACTTGAGATTATTTAGTCTTAGCGGAGTGACTGGTCTTTTGATTTGAGGATTTTAGGACTGGTTTTTTGGTTTGAGGATGTGGTTAGGATATCCTAACCTGAAATACCTAAAAATTTTTATAGTCTTTTCTTTATAGCTTCTAGCATACAGCAGGGTAGGAAAAGAGAACAAAGAGTTGACACACCGTTTTTCTCTTTTTTTTAGCGATACCGTGTTTTAGAATATTGAGAAATTAAAATAGTATAAATAATTCCCGAATGTGGATTGAACCTACAACTATTGGGTGTACTTACAGGAATAATTACATCTTATTAACATGGCCTTTTTAAGGTTCAATGGTAATTTCTTATAAGTATTGTTTTTAATTTCGCTTAGATTAACTTACTATAATACATCTAAGTATAGGTTTATCGTTTATGAAGATCAACCAAAGGCCGGGCAGTCACTTAATTCAAATAATTTTGTAGCTAAAATGAAAATGTTTGAAAATGAAAATTTTTAACAACATTATTTTGTATATACGAGTACATTTAAACTTTTTCCTTATCTAATGTTTTTTATTTTGTTATATTAAACTACAAAAAAAACATTAAATCAAGAATTTAATTACAACTAATGTTACAGAATTAGTAATTGCGATTATGACAGAACTATATTATTCTCATCTCATATAATAAAATAAACAGCATCTCTATAATATTTTCTACATAGGTGTATCTATACACGTATGTAGAAAATATTTAAAGCTGTACTATAAACTTTTCTCATTTAGAAATTCCCGTGACGCATGTTTGCGCTACCCTCCTCTCTTAGAATATTGATTTGAATTCCATGCACTTTGCCCAGATTTTTCGTCCAACTAAAACAGCTACTAAAAATCTTTTATCATAAAAATCTCTTTATATATGCACTGGATTTTTGCTCGTTACCTCACTGGATTATTATTAATATATTTTGTGAATTTGTAAAATTCTAAATGTTTCTTGTAGGTAGGTTAATTTTAAAATTATTTTTATCAGTTTCGCGTTGTATTCTGTATTTCGCAAGCTAGGTAAATAAAATCGAATGTACATACATTTTGTTCCTCACTTTTCCCTCAACTTTTGATTTGCATGTTGAATATGGAATTGGGTGGGTGTGGATAAGCTGAACGGTGAATGAATCCCTAACCACCGCTTATGGGATAGACGCTGTGCCATGACAACTTTAATTCTACCATTAGAGACGATACTTCGTACGATTATTTTATCTATTTTTTTTTTGTTTACATTGCATATTGAAAGATAATAGAAGTGTATGCAAGATTGATTTGAAACGGAGAAGAGAGTGTTAAAGCACTAGATTATCTGCCTACCATGCTTCATCCAGAAACTATTAACCCTACTTTCCAAATATCACACGACTAACCAAGCGAATGTCTATGCAATATCAAAAATCGTCTAACACCAAAGCAAAAGTGTTACAACCTAAATCTAGATCCACGCTCACTCTCCTAAAAGGTTGCTAGACAAAGACCAACTAAGACCGACAAACCGCAAGATTTATAAAGCCACTCGAGCTGAAGTGTGAAAAATCATTTTCAATCTTGGCAATCTGCCGACGTACAAGAGGAGCTGGTTATATATCATTCCTTTCAATACTCAGCTTCGTTTTGCCCTCTAATATTGTGGACTAATGATTATAATTAATCGGATTTACTTAGTGTTTTCAATAGGCTTGTGTTAAGTAGCTGGAGTTTTGGGTGGAGATTTCCTTGTGGATATAATAAGGTTCTTTTGTTTCTCCTTGAAATTAATATAGGGGTTATCGGGACAGGTGTCCAAGTTTGTTTGAGGCCAGTTGTGGCGCAGAGGCTCAAAGTGTGAGTGTTAAACCGACTGGTTATGGGTTCGATCCCCACTAGAGGTGATAAAATATTTATTTAAAAATGGTGTTTCCATTTCTTCGCTCTGGTGTTGAGGCAAAACGCGGCGTTAAGTTCTACCACTCAACACGCAATGTCTCCAGAATTCGGCAGAAAGTGGGGAGCGGAGTGTTTTAACACTAGGTTCCCTCTGTCTACCCTGCTGTGTGCGGGATACAGCGTGAAGCTGACTTTTGTTTCTCCTTGAAATTAATACAGGGACAGGTATCCAAGATTAGATTTTATTTACAAAAATTTAGTATTTATTTTGGATGATTAATCACTAATCTTTATTTTTTACTTAGAAAATTTAATTAATTGGAGCTTAAAATTGTAGTTTATACCATTGAAAAAAATTCGAATTGGTGAGCCGTAATTGGCAGTACTGTATACGTGTAAATCTCAAAAATATTTTTATTTCATTATTTTTTTCTTAGTTTTTATTATACGGTGGGCAATACTTTTCAATAATTGGAAAATTACAAAATTAAATGGTGTTTCGCTAAGTTCTTTCGTTATATATATTACGTTTATATAAAATATTTGATAATAGCAAAGGAAATAATTTTGTTTAGTAGTTCTATATAACAATAAGGATTTTGAGGAGTGCACCTTTGGCTATGTAGACGGATGTCCAGTGCAAATATGAGATATTATTTTGAAAATAAGGTGGACATTTCACGGCTTAATAGTCTTGCTGCTCCATCCCCTAAAAATTAACCTCAAGCATTTTATCATAAAATTTAAAGCGCCGTAACCTATTTACGCAAACTGTTTTATTATCAACGAAAATCTAGTTACCCTACTTTCAACACAACCCATTCATTGACGTTTGATTAAGTATTGCCATTTCTGACACGGCTCGTATCAATTTAAACTTTATTTTATATAAAAATAAGGTATAATTTAGCAAATTGCTAGTATTATATCACCGTCTAAACCATTGGTTCCCAACCTGTGGTCCATAAGTCTAAATATGGTCCGCGAACGGTTTTAATTTTATGACTGGGGATGGTGAAGCGAAATTTATATTTAATTATCACACTTAATTGTTATTATACCTACACGCATAGTGGTTCCTGTTACCAAGAATGATATAAAAGTGGTCCTTGATCAAGAAAAGGTTGGGAGCTCCTGGTCTAAACGTAATCTGTACTAATGAACGCTAACGCCCTATAACTTCAAGTTTAAACTAAGCTACAGATTTGGATAGAAATGGGATTATATAAATAGGTTATGGATGACTTGCTACAGCGATTGGCGGTATACAAGATTACTTATTTGGCAATATATCTTTGGTGCAGCGATATATTTATAATGGTGATGTGGATACAGTGTTTAGTATAGGGGATTTTAGGTCAGTTGTTTTGTTTGATTGATCGTTAAAAAGTATTCTTGTCCATGTAGCAGACAGCTTCTGACTGTAAGTACGATGGTTGTGAGTTTGAATTGTTTTTGTTTCCCCATTCTGGTAGAAAAGAGGCGGCGTTGACGCAACTCAACGTATTGGGTCTTGGAGATTATCAATATCCTGAAAATTAGGTGAAACCTGGGCAACGGAGCAATGTTCCCTCTATATTTTGAACTATATACGTACAAAGTTTTTTTTTAATTCTACGCTGTATCCTGCATATAGCAAGGTAGGCAGCGGGAACCTGGGAATTTTTCCCCACTTTTCTCCGAATTCTCGCAGAAGTGAGTTGCGGAACTCGATGCGTTTAGTCCTAAAACAGTTGGTAAAAATCAAAATTAGAAATAGAATGTGAGGAATTTAATGTTAAATAACAGCTTATTCGATGTTGGAAAAAAAAACTTCAGCTTTACACTGTATCCCGCATACATTCTTTAAAATCTAAACTACCGTTTCCACAATCACCACATTTACACCAAACGGGCTAAGACAGCTTAAATTTTCTCTAAGTTATGTTAAAAGTTTTACACTTCTCTCAACTTAACCTCATAAGATACATAAAGTATACGATTTATATTAAAATACCTAAATTCAAAGGTAACGGTAGGTTTTACATGACGCGACGCGACACCACGCATGAAATTGCGGGGCCGCGATAAGGCAAATTTGCATAGAAATGAGTGGAAAATAATTTCAGTATATTTATTACGGAATTTTGTTTCAGTCGATTTTTTTTATGTTTATTAATATTTCATGTTTTATTAATACGTTAAAGCGTGTCGGGTCGAGTTTGGAACCGGCTTGGATTCGATGTTTACAATTTTATTAGGGCAAATTACCCTGCTTTTGATATATTAGTGCGCTGTAAAATGATCCACAATATATATTTATTTTTCTTTTTTTTTCTATCTGAAATTGGTAGCAAAAGATGATTAAGTATTGTAAATTGTAATGTTTTTCCGGATACTTGAAGATATTTAACATATCTAAAAAAAAAGTATGTTTCTTGTTTTTTTGACGAAAGTATTCATGGTTATGAATTTCGGGAACGTAACCTGAATTTGTTGAGGATGTTGATCTAAACAGAATCTATGAAAACAATAAATCTTCTGAAATATTACAAAAGGATACTTTAAATGAAACCTTGATTGTTCTTATTTGACATACTTGTATTGAATTATCCAAATGAGACATCACAAAAATATACTTCTGAATATTTCTATGTTTGCGGAGTTGACTTTTTGAGTGACACTATGTTTTTTGAACATCGATGATGTAAAAAGAGGATGAGCTGGAGGAAGAAAGAGGATCCTTTTTGCTAATGGCATACTTAGAGAGAGAACATTAAAAATCCAAATAATGAATAATCTATTCGTCATGGTCCAACGACAGGGACCTTTATCCACTTTACACATATATGTATTTTACAAATTGCGCGATACGTTGTTCTGTTCTGAGCACTAGGTTCTCTGCCTACCCAGCTACTTAGGACAAAGAGTAGGGCTACCTTTTGTTCTAAATATTCGAATAATAATATAATTATATCTTTAAATTGGTCAAAAGTGGAAAACGAAGTGTGTTTACACTAAATTCTCACCACCTATCCCAACTAAATGCTACAGATTCCTAAAAATTAAACACTAACTAACTACACATAAGTAATATTCTCTTAAAAATGAATATTTCAAGTAATTTATTTCTTAATTACGTAGCGGTTTTGTGTAAACACCGCATTAAATGCTTTTGGCTTGGCTCCTATGTGAACTAATTATTGTTTCTTTTATCTTTTTCGTCTATCTAAAGCTTAATTAGCATTGGCTTATTTGAAACTTTTTTAAAAATTTAATAAAATTTTAAAAGGTTGGAAGTTTAGCTTACAGTACATGGGAAATTATTTAAGTAGATGGAGAGAATGTAGTGAAATATTTAGTTTTTCTTCTTCCATTGATATATAAAATAAAAACAGCATAGAAACATCATAAAGTCAGTACGAAAATGTTAATGGAGGTAGACTAGGGGAATGAATTATTTTAATTTCTTTTTTTTCAGCTTCACGCTATACAGCAGGGTAAGCAGAAGGAATCTAGTGTTACACTCCGTTCTCCACCTTCTGCCAAATTCTGGAGGTACTGAGTGGCACAACTGATCGCCGTGCTTTGCCTCGACACTGGTGTCGAACGAAGAAATGGAAATATATGTTTAAATAAATATTTCACCTCCTCGAGTGGGGATCGAACCCACAACCAGTCGGTTTTACAGTCATTCTTTGTGTCCCCGCTCCACCATTGACCTCAAATTATTTAAATTTCTCTTTCCTATAAAAAATAAATTTAGGGGCATTTCGTATAAAAACAATAATGTTAAAAATATATTATTATTTAAGAATGAATAAAGTCAAAATTAACACAACATTGACAAAAAATGTCAGTGCTGTCAGTTAAAAATAAGCACAATATCACAGTGTACCAGTAATTCCGTACCAAATAATCGGCCAGTTGGACGAGTGGTTGGAACAAAAGCCTGTAAATGGAATTTTCAAGTAGCCTCGACGACTAGTGTAGATTACTACGCTACAGATAGTATTATATACATAGGTTTGTATTAAATACGTATTTTACATTTTAAATGTGTTGCTTAATTAACATGTTTTTATTTGTTTTTATTTAAGATATAGTAATTTTTCTTTTGATACGATATGCAGTGAGAAAAAAGTATTTAACGATATATTCTGCACTTTCGGTCTAATTTAAAAAATCATAAATGCAGTAGAACTTGGACAACTAATAATATTTAATAAACAATTTTTAAATTGGTTCTTAGAAGAATCAATTATACTTATTTAGAAAACGTATAAAAATTTTAACGTAGCGGGACTCGAACCCGCGCCTCCTGGAAACCGACCAGGCGCTCTGACCACTAAGCCATACGTTCTCATCGAGCTACGTCGAAATTTTTATACGCTTGTTACAACTTATTTATGTTGTTAGCATCTCTGTAGGGAGATTTTTACAAATTTTCGCTACCCAAAGATAATTACTTACAATTATCTTTTGACAAGAGAGAATGCTATTTATTAAATATTTTAAAGCATTTTTAAAGTGTTTTTCCACACTTAGGATCAGCTTCACGCTGTATCCCGCACACAGCAGGGTAGGCAGAGGGAACGTAGTGAAAGACACTCAGTTTCCCACTTTCTGCCGAATTCCGGAGGCATTGCGTGTTACCACATTTAGGAAATTTGTAAAAATCTCGATTTCAATCAACGTTTTCTAAATAAGTGTTTTTCTTCTTCCTAAGTGTGGAATAAAACTTTAAAAATGTTTAAAAAAAAACAATCAATTAATATTCACATTTTTTTATTCTTGTTAAAATTAATTAAATTGTTAAGCAAAACTATTTTCTAATCTTTTGAATAAATTTAATGACCATTGAATATAATTTCTACTAGGTGTGTTGCAAAATTGTATGTGGTTGTGAGTCTACAAATTATTTGAAGAATAATTTTTTTTTTCATATATTATGGTCAAATTTTTTAAAGACAATAAACGATCTACACAAAAAATGTATTTAAAACTGATATTAAAATACTGTGAAAAATTATATTAATTAATTAAATTCTTATATTTACCAGGTTATTCGTGATCACGGACTGTAAAGTGCTTGAAATTTGGTATTACAAAAATTTTGAATAATAAATATACACGATTGTTGCGTTGTAAATCTCATTTAAAAGTTATTTGTTCCAATCTCATTTACAAGTGTGGATCGAACCCATGACCATCTCATTGACAGCCAGCCACTGCCCCACTCCACTATAAAGGCCTAATTATTAAAATACTGCTAACAAATTGTATATATCCATACATTTAGTAAACTACACCAGAATAATTACATACAAAAACTATATAAAACAAGTCCAAGCATCATGAATTATTTATAACAATATAAAGTGAATCGGTACTGTTGTATTATGGTAATATTTTGGCCTTCTAGCTGTATTTATATGTATATATATAATTTAATTTTGCGAATTATCGTCCGTACCACGTTTCTGATAAGAGGGTAATGAGAAGGAAATTAAGGTTGTGCTTGTTTATTTTGATTAGGGAAAGGTTGGATGAGCCGTGTTGTATATTATTCGAAATAAATGTTGGTGAATATATTATGGTTATCGTAATACTGCATTATTATATATATAGAAAAATACATGTTATAAAAATCAACTTCACTGTGTATCCCGCACACAGCAGGGACGGCAAAGGGAACCTAGTGCTTAGACTCTCCTTTCCCCATTTTCCGTTGGTTTCTGCAGGCATTGCCTGTTGAGTGGCGGAATTCAATGCCGCGCTTGACCTCGAGACCGGAGCGAAGAAATTAAAATGTAAATTTAAGTAAATATTTCATTTCCTCGAGCGGGGATCGAACCGACGCCAGCTGCGTTTACAGTTATGACTTTGCGCCACAGCTGGCCTTTGGCCAGTTATATAAAAAAATATACTTTATTTCAAATTAAATAAAGAAAATCCACAACTTCCGCTATCCAAATACCAAGATCTTTTATATAGAGGCAAAATAATAAACTAAACAGTTTACGATATATAAACGACATCTCCGTATACGTTGTCAAAACACGAACAACCCTTACAAATATGTGCATGTCATTACTGTAACATATAAAAATGAATATAAAAAGATCAATAATCGTTTCATACAGCTATTTTATTACACGAACGATTTGCAGTAAGCTTGTTTGTTTATACTTAGAGTACTTGGAATCTTATAAAAACATTTTTTTTTTGTGTCACGTATTTAGCACATAGCAGGGTAGGTGGAGGGTACCTAGTGTTAAGACACTCCGTTCCCCATTTTCCGCTGAATACTGGAGGAAGTGATGACTCGAAATCAAAGCGAAGAAATGAAAATATTAAATATTTCATTTCCTTGAATGGGAATCGAATCCACAACCAAACAAATTTCAATTAAACTTTTCTGACTTAACTTCACGCTTTATCCCTAGCATAGAGATACATAGAGATGTTTGTGGGTTTAATATTTGCGTGAGGCTAGTAATTTTTGATATCTGTAAATGAAATGGTTTTTGCTAGCTTTCTTTTTGTTAGTTTTTTATTTACATGATACATTGCATCTATCGTCAGTTGGATGGCTGTGAATTAACAGGATAATTTCCAAATCATAGTAAAAATAGGCCGTTGTAGCGTTGTAGCGCAACAGCACATTGTCTGATTAATAATACGACGGTTGTGGGTTCGATTTAAGCTCGGGCTAATACATTATTTTCGTTTCCTTGGTATGGTAACAAAATAAAGCGAGTTCTGCCACTCAACATACAATATCTCGAAAAATGTTAAGATACTCTGTTCCTACGCACCCCTCAATTTATCTTTCTACCCGGTTTAATATGTTCTGCGGGGTGCAGTATAAAACTAAATTAATGTTGAAAGGATTTCTTAGCATTTCCTCTACTTTAAAGTGCGGTGTTGAGTTGCGTCGATCAACACGAAGCCTCCAGAATTCGGCAGAATATGGAGAACGGAAGTGTCTTAACACTAGGTTTCCAAGATCCTGATCATGGTGATGAAGATCATGTGGAATACAGCGTGAAGCCAAAAAACCCTCTTTTTGGGAACCAATCCCACATCCATCGTGATATCCCTTGTCCATTACTCCACGATGCTATCAATCACATAAATTACGTATAACAATATTTGCCTAACCCAAAAAAAATCCTGAAACATAATGCTAAACAAAAAACGATAAATCTCTAGTGTCCATTCAAAAACGTTTTTATCGTCATCTGGACAAACAATGGGAGGTAAATTAATAGCGGTGTTCATAATTCAAAGGAAAATCTTCTGAAAAAAAAACCAGGAATTTTTCAGTTCATTCAGTAAACGATAAACAATCGGCCAAGTATTAAATTTGTTGTATCGATGATTCTGATGGAAAGTGAATTGGGTGGAGAGCGGATATTACAGGAATATGGGGCATATTCTTTTAATTGATTTTGGTACAATGATGTTACTTTTGGTATCTTTTTATTCGATTTATTAATCTTTCTTTACTGAGTGAATGACAGACGTGCAGGTGGGACAGCGGTGACTTAAAGTTGGCAGCGTTGAACGCTGAAATTTTTCATTTAGGCATCCTAGGAATATCCCTATACTAGAGCACTGAGGCCCTATTTATAAACCGTTTTCAAATCTGACCGAAGAACTTGAGATACCATTTTCATTCATAAATTATATATCTATGTAATATTTCATTCATAGATAATACTATTCTAAGCCTTTCAGTTCACGCAAACAAAAATTTGAAAAAAAATATTAATAAATTGAGGCCAGTCGTGGCGCAGCGGCACATAGGGTGACTGTAAATGCAACTGGTTGATCCTCACTCGAGGAGATGAAATATTTATTTTAAAATATTTTCATTTCTTCGCTCTGGTGTCTAGGACAAGCGCGGCGTTGAGTTCTGCCACTCAACACGCAATGCCTCTAGAATTCGGCAGAAAGTGAGGAACGGAGTGTCTTAACACGAAGCTCCCTCTGCCTAAGCTGCTGTGTGCGGGATACAGCGTGAAGCTGTTTTATTATTAAAAAATGAAGCCCAAAAACAATAAACAATAGGTGCACACACCTATAACTATACTAAAGGTATTAAAAATCCACCAATCTATACTCAAACTTACTGCATCAATCTAATAAGTGCAAAAACGCATTTCCAGTTCGGATTAAGTTTTGCCTGTTCCTGGCGTAAGATATTTATGGTAGTGAAGTGTACCGGCCGTGGATACTTTTTATAACATACGATCTTTTATATTATACGGTTATGCGATATTTATGACTACACGCTTTATTCCACATGTAGCTGAGTAGAACGAACCTAGTCTTAAAACAATCAGTTTCTACGTTCAAAGTGGCGGAGCTCAACGCCGTGCTTTATCTTGTTACCAGAGTGAGGAAATGAAAATAATTAATTTACAAATTTGAATCAAACCCACGGCCTAGCCGTAGCTTTTATAGTCATAGCTTAAAAAATCACTCTGTTTTCTCTTTTCTTTTCTAAAATATGGATTTGTTTTACATTGATTGTGTGTATGCCCAACCGGGCATAGCGTTAGCAGAAATAAAAATCTTTATGTTACAATCGTTGTTGGAATATTCCCAGAACATCGTTAAAACGATACTCGATTATGAGCATGATCTTACTACATCAGTTATGATAGTTGTAGACTTTAACGTTGATGTTTCACAAACCGCTCATTGCAAGTTAAATTTATTTTTTAATGAAACTCTTAGAAAATTTTAAGTATCAATATATCAATAAAGGTCCTTTATTGATTTAACTTTTACCAGAAATTTAGATATACCTTGTATGTCATTTGTGTCATACTTTTGGTATCACAAACTCATAATTACTAAAGTTATATTGTACGAATAATTATGTTATATTAAAAACATAATTAGTTATGGGAAGGGAAAAATTATAAATATAACCTAAAAAAAGGTCATTAAATAATCGTGCAGTGTAAAAACTTTACAGTTGGACTCAAGCCAATGCTGAACTGAGAAAAAGCTGATAGATTAACATGTGCTACAAATTTACAGTAATGATTTTAACATTGAATGCTATAAAAGTTAAGATAAAATATATTTATAAAATTAAAAACGGTGTCTAAACGGGAACGGAGTGTCGAACTTTAGGTTCCCAGGTTCCCTCTGACTACTCTACTATGTCCGGGATACAGCGTGAAATTAAAAAATAATACTATATACTTCAAATCATACCAATATTCATTATATTTCTATGATGGCAGAACAATATAAAAACATAAAAACGCGTCACTAAACTTCATAAAACACGGAGAAACACAATAAACAGTCACAACAAGCATTCTGAATATTCGAGCGCCATTAGAATAGTAATTTGTCGTAAATTCAAGTACAGAAGTTGCTAAAAGCCGCTAATTTGACAAAAGTAGTTTCGCAGTTGGGTTGCGCTGTGTCAAAAAGTTGAGTAAAATCCTGCACTCGGGTTGGGCGTTATAATTATATTCAGTTTTAATTATATGGAACTTGTATTAAATAAAAATGAGGCCAGTCGTGGCGCAGGGGCACATGGTGTGTCTGTAAAACCGACTGGATGTGGGTTCGATCCCCACTCGAGGAGATGAAATATTTACTTAAATTTATATTTCCATTTCTTCGCTCTGGTGTCTAGGACAAGCGCGGCGTTGAGTTCTGCCACTCAACACGCAATGCCTCCAGAATTCGGCAGAAAGTGGGGAACGGAGTGTCTTAACACTAGGTTCCCTCTGCCTACCCTGCAGTATGCGGGATACAGCGTGAAACTTGTATTAATAAAAAATATTAATTCAATGATATTAGAGCCTTGTCGTGGCATAGGTGCACCAGCGTGTGACTGTAAACGTGAGTGGTCGTCGGTTCAATTTCCATTCGAGGAAATGAAATATATCATATTTTCATTTCCTCGCTCTGGCGTCGAGGAAGAGGAATAAATGCGGTGTTGAGTTCCACACTTAAGACGCAATGCCTCCAGAAATTGGCAGAAAGTGGGAAGCGGAGTGTCTTAACACTAGGCGCCCTCTAATTACCCTGCTACATGCGGGATATAGCGTGAAACTGATTCAATTAGATATTTAGACTAGGTTATCATTAAGTAATTAACGCAAGGGTTGGTAAGCACAATGGTTGTGGTTTCAATCTCCACAAAGGTTTATTATTAATTGTTGTAAATCATCGACGTGGCGCAACTAAACAGTGACATAGCATCAGATAGTAAACGCGACCATTGCGGGTTCGATTCCCACTCAGGGTCCCCATCTAGAAAATTGGGCGAAAAGTGCTTAACGAAGTATCTTACAAGGATTCATCAACATGCGGGATAAAGCGTGAAGCTAATAAACTTAAGTGTGGCTGTGTCATGGGCACGGCCGATTGTTGTACGTAAATACGTTTATATAACTACTAATTGAGACCGGTCGTGGCGCAGCGGCACGAGGTGTGACTGCAAAACCGACTGGTTGTGGGTTCGATCCCCACTCGAGGAGATGAAATATTTACTTAAATTTATATTTCCATTTCTTCGCTCTGGTGTCGAGG
>DWQW01000839.1:0-41915 GCA_018249695.1 Heliconius erato demophoon
AGTTACATATATTATATGAACGAACCAACCATAAAATCTTTGTATTTACTTGATATTTCTTTCAAGATCGTTCTTTATCTCTGTGTTGAATTAATTACGACTTCTTTCAAATGACGATAACTTTTTTAATGAACCGATTTTGATGAACTTTAGTAGTTAAGTTAAGTTAAAACAAAGCAATTGGTGAAATTTTCAAGTAAATCGGTTCAGTACTTTCAGAGAAAAATAGGGACAAAAATATGTCGACAGACAGACAGACAAGAAATTAAAAAAAAATATTTTTTATATTATTATTTTAAAGTGTCCCTCTATTCATTTCAGTCAAAATTATGTACAGACAAAATATTTTTACTGTATTATTATATATAGAGATAACGTAACAACATTTTAACTATAAACGCAAACATGTCAACGTATTGATGAAGAATATTTATTATGTAAAAAAATATGGCAAAAAGAACTGGTTGAAATTGACTTTTTTCAAGTCAATTAGTTATTCTCATTATTGACTGAATACTAATATACAACTCTTCGATAAATAGTAATTGAGCGGTTTATTTTGTTTGTTTGCATTTAATTATAATGAGGAAAGCGGTATTTAATTTGTTTTTATATATAATGTCTTGTGATAAATTATAAATTAATATTAATAATTATTAATTAATATTACTAATCATTATTAATAATTTATAAATGAATATTACCAATCATTAATAATTTTAAAAAAAATCAGTTTCACGCTGTATCCCGCACACAGCAGGGTAGGCAGGGGTCACCTAGTGTTAGGACACTCCGTTCCCCATGCGACTGTAAAAGCGGCGGCCTGTTGGCCTGTGGATTCGATTCCCACTAGAGGGAATGAATTATTTAATATTTCCATTAACAAAAACGAGGGTTCTATTAACGAAGCAAAACGGAGCATTATATTCCACTACTTAAGACGCAATGTATCAAGAATTCGGCAGAAGGTGGGAAACGAAAGTGACTTAATAGGAACGGAATGTCTTCACCCTAGCTTCTTAGGATTCCTATTTCTAGGATATATTCTTAGGATTCCCTTCCCCCATAGGAGGATAGGCAATATCCTCCTATGAATGAGATATAGCGTAAAACTAAAAAAAATGTATTGAGGCCGTTGTACCAAAATCCATTTGATATGATAATTGTGGGTTCAACCCCATTCATTTTGGGTATCAGCGCTACGCTGAATCCCGCACACAGCAGAGTCGGCAGAGGAAACAACTAAAACCTGGAGGCATTGCGTGTTGAGTGGCAGAACTGCACGCCGCACTTTACTTCGTCACCAGAGCGAAGAAATAATAATATTAATTTAAATAATTGTTTAATTTTCTCGAGTGAGCATTGAACCCAAAACTAGTCGCGTTTACAATCACACACATGTACTCCTGCGCCACGACTGGCAATCATTTTGGAAATGATTGTATTTAAATTATTTTAGATGAGTTCCGCCATTCAACAGGCTATTTTTCAACGATTATATTTTTTTAAAAAGGGACAAATTATAGTTTTTTTTTAATGTGTATCAAACACATAATTTTTGTATCCTGTGAATGTTTCCATCTTTTATTTATTCTGGTTATTATTGTTTTGACTACAGGCTCATTTCTTAATATAAATTAAGAATATTTTGTAATTTAAATGAAACAAGCTTAGATTCAAGATACGTTTATTTCTCATAGAAAAATGATATCCACTATCTAAATTATAGAACTATTAAATATACGATGATAAAATGCTAGTAGGAGTTTAGGTTCTTGTTCGTTTTTCTTGTTTTGGATTTCGATTTATAGTGTAAATATATAAAGCTCTTGCCCATAATATAGGTACTGATTCGATGTACCACATGGAGAATACGAAGTAGGAATGTTAAAAAATAATCAAGAACTTTCGGTTGATAACTAAAAAACCTCTCCACTAAGCTTTTGTGTATACAAACAATGTTATTATTAAGGAAATAGTAAATATATTACCATAATAAAAGTTCCATACGATAAGGAGGCTTATCGTTAGAAAGCAGGAAGGTGGATGTAATATAGTGAATTATCCACGCATAATCATATATACTGTAGTACCCGCTGAGATACAAATTACTTAAGATGCAGCCTCAGGATACCGTTCTTGTAACATTTGACATTAAGTATATACATATAAATAAGTTTTGAAATTTCTGAGGCGCGGGTTCGAGTCCCATTACGTTCAAATTTTTATACGTTTTCTAAATAAGTAAGTTTTAAATATTTATTTTTTTAGCTTTACACGGTATTCGGGCGTAGGAAGAGGAGGGTCGGGTGGACCGTGCCCACCCCAGAATATTGTGAGGCCCCCAACAAAAAAAATCCAAAAATTTAAAACAAAATTTACAAGAACATATCTGTGCAAAGCTAAGTTCAGGCTTCACTCAAAAAAATATCGCTAGACTGACTGTTTTCTGCATAGAGTTAGTTGAGTTTGAGTGGCGGAACTCATCTTATATTGTGGCTTATATTGTTATCGCAGCGAGAAGATGAGAATTCATTACACCGAGTGGGAATTGAACCCATACATTTCCAGTCAGACGTTGCGCCGCTGTGCCACGATTGCCTTAAATACATTTTATTTATTTTTTTTTTCAAACCAGCGCACACAGGTGAAATTCACTTAAAAGTTGGTCAATATTATAATTATGTTTAAATATTGCTTTAATTGATCGGAAATAATATTTTTCATGATATAATGGGTAAAGAATAAAGATTTATTTAATTACCATATCCATAGAAAAAATATATATATAATTTTAAATCTGCTTCAATATTTATGTATTCAATATATAATCTTAAGGATAAGACTTTAATTGTTTTTGAAGTAGTCGAGTTCCGTGGTCATTACCTTCATTCATCAGTAAAAATTTTCCAATTTTCCAATATAATTGGTATACTACTAGTATAATAGGAAACGTCTGAAAATGGTTATTATTTTTTTTATAATTTCATTTTGTACAGTTGTCGCAAGTAGACGCAGCTAAATTTAGTACCATATAAAAGGTACTGGAATTTACTATTAAAATAATAAAAAAATACGGGTAAAGCGCGTTAAAGTATAAACATTTTTACTATAAGTATAAAAATCATTTAATGAAATATGGCCTTAACTTTAAAACGACGTATCTTCGCAATCCTAATGAATGTTAACTATTTTATTGTATTTTTGTAAAGACGTTTACCTGAAGGTATAGAATCCATAATGGTTTAGTTCTAATATCAACTAAACAAATATCAAACGTGATTTAAAAATAATGCAAAATAATCCTAAATCATTCCTTCAAGCAATGACTGTATTGTTGATCTATATAAGTAATAAAATAAATTGTCAAGCTTTTTACTAGCAACCAATAGATAGATAAAGAAGTCTTGTAGGTAATTAAGTTTACTATTTTTTAATTAGAGAAACTTTATTTTTTTAATTTTGGCCATCAATCGTGTAAATTTCACCTGTGTGCAGCGCCTTCCCGTACTCGGGATAGTAATAACTTCGATACCGGATCGGAGGAACGAATTATTTAATTAGTGATAGACAAAGTCCGGTGACGAGTGTCACCACTCTGAACGCAGTGTTTTGCATTTGGGAGGAGAGTGAGGAATTGGGGAGAGAGGAAATGAAGTTTTATGGCTTAAATGTACACTCATCATCTTTTTAGATTTCCTCGATTAGCCAGTCAAAGAAAAAGTTAAAAGATCAATTTTTTTATTTCATCAAAGGTATAATAAATATCAGTAAAATTAAAAAAAAACTTAATTCACTCTATACGCAGTCCATGGCTGTCGCAGTATAATACAAAATCACATCAAATATAATTATTATACACTAAAATATTATAACATAAGTTTAGTTTTTTTTTTTTTATATTTTTCTTAATACCTTATTTATTATAATAATGTTTTTACGCTAAAAATGTAGACCTTATGTAACTCATGAAAATTAAGAAATTAGAAATTTGTTTAAAAGTGTTTTTTTTTAGTTTAACCGGTAATATAATTAATTGTCCCAAATGAAAATCGAATCCACAATCGTCTACGACAACCTCAATAAAATATAATAATAAACAATGAATATTTAAAAAGCAATTACAAAAAGAATTAGAAAATTATTTATTACAGTACAGTGTTTCTATTCATAAATAATGTTTTTATTAAACATTTAGTCACGTTTTTTATTCATATTGTCATTTGTATAGTCGCTAATAATGTTAATTAAAGTTATTGACAGTACATAGTTATTAATATCATTATTTCCTTTATAATTTTAAATGAAAAACTATTTCTATATAAAAACTATATCTATATCTATTTTGTTTAACCATTTGTAATTTGTGCGTCAATTATATTACCTTTTCTGGTGTTAACTTTTTCTTTTTTTCTTGGAACTCACTATGTGGTTGCCTGTGAGGAAGTCAACGGCGGTAAGGGCGTCCCCTGCGGGACTAGAACCTCGGTTTGCGATCGTCGAGCGGACTGGTATGGGTGTTTACAGGGATGGCAATTATTTATAGCTAGCTTCAACCTGCGGCTTCAGTACCTAGATCAATTGCAGTGAAAAATACGAAAAATAAGTAAATGGCCGAGATAAGTCTGATCGCAGACACGGTGATGGGCCCTAAGGACCTTCCACCATAATTGGACTATCTGACACAATACTATTTTTTTAATTTTAACCAGTAGTTGATGACACAAGCGTTTGAAACAAACAAAATGTTCAGAATATCATAATATTAATACTCACATCTTAGTATTGATATACTAAGACGTAAATATTAAAATTAAAGACAGGTAAAGGCTAGTTGCTGCGCAAAGTTATAAACTGACTGCAATCGCGACAGGTTGTGAGTTCGATTCCCGTTTGGGGAAATATATATATTTTTTTCTCTAGTGTCAAGGCCGACCGCGGCGTTGAGCTCAGCCTGCAGAACTCAGCGGAAAGTGTGGAGGGAAATTTCTTAACACTAGGCTCCCTCTGCCTACCCTGTTACTTTCGGAATACAGCGTAAAGCTGAAAACAAAATATACTAACATTTAATATTGGCTGTTTTCTGTCAATTAAAAATTAAATCAGCTGGATCAGAGTTTACAGTATTTTTTATGACTACTACTACTACTACTGCGGTCTGCGTTCAAATAAATTACACAAATAAATTTAAGGGCAATCGATTGTAAGAATGTATTGTTACAATATTTATTTATTTAATTACGTTTGCGTTATAAAAGGCAATCAAAATAATTTTAGTTTCCACTTCGATGAGAATGTACAATTTTTTGTTCTTGTCTAATTGATATTTTATTAAGGAACTCTCAATTATAAATGTTAATTGTTAATCTTGTATAACTCCGAATCTTATTTTTCGCTTGACAGCATATACCTAAATTCTCTTTGCTTCATTAAGCATTTCCGCCGGATCGGTCGGTGGTTATGTAATATTAATAGGAAATATCGTATATTGTATAAGCATAGAAGAATGTATAAGTATACTTTTCTATTGTAAAGTAAATAACACTAATTTTAAATTCAAGATATTTTTCTTTTATACAGATATGTACTGTTTGTCAAAAATGTATTTTATAAATGTTTTTTTTAACCTTAGGAACTTTATCCATCCTCTTCTTTCTTACGTTTCAGGGATAATATGGAATAATAACGTTTGACTGTATTACATAAAAACATTTAAGAGGAGAAAGAGAGAAAAATATATACGGAGAAAATAAATGTAAGTCTATTTTCTGCGTGTTCGATAACTGGAGACAGTGCTGGACTTAATATTTTTAATTTGTGTACATATATTGGTATCGACTGTTGGTTCGATACCTCTGATAAGAATCAGTGTGGCGTTGATTCCACCAGTCATGCCGAAATGTCTTGAATTCTGATGGAAAGTAGAACGGAACTTAGGGGATATGAGGAAACAGGGTGAAGATATTTTTTTTATATGTGGAAACTTTTTTATAAGCATTTGTTCAAATACATCTTAAAAAAAATAAAACGTCTAACCTCCATAACCTACTTACTAGTCGAAATATTTCAAATAAAGTTATAACACTGCGGTTCCCCTTGAATAGTGATAAAGATTTCTAAACACAATGTGATATATAAAATAAGTTTTATATTTTAAGATAACAATAAAAATAGAAGAATTACATCCACCATGGAATAAGATGGTTAAATCGAGATAATTATTATAATATATTAGAAAATTCTATAGAACCTATCAGGTTAAGCCTACATAAATACAGCTTATTAAATGATCTATACTATATAGCTACAGTATACAGGCCCAATTAATTTATAATTTCTTATTCTCTAAATTACCATAAATAATGATTAAATAAAGCTGTAACACTATGATACCCGCCATGCGTGCCGGTTTCCTTTATACAAATAGTTTATTGCTATTATTATATTGTAAGCGTCATGGTTGTCAACGTGTCTATTTGAAAATATTTATTTGATGGTTTATTTATATTTTCTATTGTCTTTAGAAGCAGTTGGCGTTTTATTGTGGTGCAAAAGTGTATTGGTAATTTTAATATAATTTCATAAAATATTTTGTTATCATGAATTTTATATGTGATCAGATCAAAGAGATAAAATCAGCTTCAGGCTGTATCCCACACACAATAGGGTAAGCAGAGGGAACACAGTGTTAAGACACCGTTCCCCACTTTCTGCCGAGTGCTGGAAGCATTGCGTGTAGACAGGCGGAACTCAACGCCGCGCTTTGTCTCGACACCAGAGCGAAGAAATGAAAATATAAAAATAAGTAAATATTTCATTTCCTTGAGTGGGAATCGAACCCACAACCAATCAATTTTGCAGTCACACTTTGGGCCCCTGCGCTACGACTGGCCGGAGGAGTAGGAAACCCAAAAAACTATAAAAAATACATTAACATCGTCCTATTCCCTCTGCAAAATATATAAGATTTATTTATTTCGCAAAGCTCTAGAACCCTCTTCACAATTTCAAGACAAAACCTTTTCTTTTCTTTCCGTCTTAAAATAATAAGAAATAAAACAAATAAACGAACAATAGAAAATTAATTTATTATTATTAGAAACTTTTCCTCAACCCTACACACGAGTACAGTGTAACGCGGATACGAGACGTCGCGTGAGTTGTTTCTCAGCACTAATCGCGTCCATCTTTTTAACCCAGCTCCTAATCAGCAGTCGACAGAACGTATGATTTATTGTCGGCTACATCTCTCTCTACTTTCTGTTATTTGTGTAATATTATATTGTTATTACGTATATAGAAATATACGTACTTTATTTGTGTTACAGGTTAAAGTTGTTTGATAAATACCTGTAAATCCCTGTTAAAATAGTATTATTAACATAAATTAAATAAACTGAAGCTAATTCTGGCGCAGAGGCTTAGCGTGTGACTGTAACGCGACAGGGTTGCGGGTTCGATTCGCACTCGAGAAAATTGAGCATTTAATGCTTTCACTTTTTCGATCGGGTGTGGCGGCAAAGCGCGGCGTTGATTTTCGCCTCCAGAATTCAGCGGAGAGTGGAGTGTGTTAACACTCAGCTCTCTCTGCCTTCCCTGCTACCTGCTGTATACAGTATTAAGCAGCAAAAAATAACATAATTTTTTTACATGACTGGCTTTACCATTTTTTTAATTGCATAATTCATTGATCTCTTTGCGATACTGAAGTAGTTCAGAAAAATCAAACAGTCACAGTAAAAAATACAATTGCAAATAGGTATGAAAGTAAATATGTATGTATAAAATTTTTACAAAAAAATATGTTTTCATAATATTAAAATATACGCTACTAATATAATAAACCTTGAATGTAAGAATAAAATGTAAATGGATAGATACTCTTACTTGCATTTTTATCAAAACATTTTGGTAACCGTACCATCTAAGCAACCGTGCTTAGATATCCTACTAACTGACCATAAGCGCGGCGATTGTGTGTTCGATTCCCATTTAAAGGGATGAACAATTTTCATTTCCTCGCTCTGGTAACAAAACAAGGCACGGTGTTGCGATCCGCCAATCTCAATACGAAATGTCTCGAAAATAGAGCGGAAAATGAGATACGAAGTGTCTTAACTCTAGATTTTCTCTGGCTGGTCTTTTTTACTCAGAATAAATCACAAAATGGAACAAAAAAGATATATATCATTTCGGGTCATGATAGGTAGCGATTACATAATATCAGTATACAGTATCGTGTCGACAGTGCAACAAACTTTTATTTTTATTGGTATTGTTCACTCTTCGTTCACGAGTACGTATTTATTATAGGTTTGCTACAAATTATACTAAGGAGTAATGAATTTATCCACATTTTTATAAGATAAGGGGCCGTTCAAGTATTATGAAAGCTGTTTTTTTGCAATTATTGCCCCCCCCCCCCCCCTCTCCCCTATGTCATCAAAAATAAGCAATCCTCTTAAAAATATTTTATTGTAAGCAAACCCAAGACGCCCCCGCCCCCCTTCAGTGCTTACATAATATTTGAACGGCCCCTAAGTGTGTAATAAAAACTGTATGATCTGATCTTTATTTCTACCGCTTGGCGACTTTCCATAGTTTACGGGGTAAGTATGATGTACCTAAAAAATTTACTTCGTTATAAGTACTTCCTGCGCTCTAAGGGTAACTAACTAACAGTTGGGCAAAGCCAAATTATAAATTATGTTTCTAATAACCTAATCAGGAAAATCTTTATGTTTTTTAAAAACATTAATAAGTTTTACATAGCCGCTCCAAATAGGAATTGTGCATTTAGATATGTCCAAATACATGAGAACATTCTATAATGGTACATATTTAAGCTTAGATATATATATTTAAAAATCGAGCTGTTTCTTATTACTGGACTAATTATTATTTTAAAATACATAATAAAAAGAGTATTCCTCAAAATAGTATTTACTTTCGCAAATTCAAGTAAAATTTTTAGGGGTTGCTTTGCGATCAAGCAGCATTGTAATCTTTCAGGCGTGAAAATGAATGTTATAAATAAACACGCGCCTCGCGGCCTATTATCATACGAGCCCGGACTCCTGTGTGGTTTTGTCTTTACAAAAGTTAAAAAAAAACTTAAATAATATTACAAAAGTAGAAAAAGTTTAATAATATTATAAAAGAAAATTGAAATTCGGCAACCGCCGAGCACCAAACGGCGATGGATTGGTTGAAATTGGTCGGTATTTCTGGATATTTTATGGTGTTTTTGTGTCAGTGCTTAGTGATAATCTTAAAGGACTTTTTAGTGTCTAGAACAGTGAATGTGAAGTGTTTTTGCAGATATCTCTTATTTATCAGATTTAACTATTGAATAATTTCGTTATTAATTGGATGTATTTAGTAATTTAATAAAACAATTTAATTGTTATTTAATAAATTTAATTAATTAACTTATAGTTAATAAATTTAATATAAAATCTTTTGCTTAAAAATATATATACAATATTTTTATAATTTTATGACGTAAATCTTGAGTTAATTTTTATAAAAATTGTAACAGTTGTTTCCATTTTTACAGTTCACTCTTCTTGTAGCTGTTGCTTCTATCTCTGTAAAGGCAGATGGACCTAAGTAAGTGCTTTTTTATATTTCTAGTTAATTCAAATTATATTCTAAAACAACAAATGTTTGCGACAATAGTGAATTGTGTATTTTTGCTTAGCGATTACAAGAAAATATAAAGACACAGCGACATATAAATACATTTTAATATTTGCTAGGCGATTATTTCTTTTAATGAGATTGTCGATTTTATAAAAAATATCTCTTCATAAAGTTAATTATCATTTGCAATTTAAAAAATATGAAGATGAAAGAAAAACAAAATGAATATTAATAAAAAATATTTTTTATTAAAAGTTATGTATAAAATGTGACGTGTAAAGAATAAACAGGGCAGCGACGTCGCGACGCTGAGAGGGAAAGCAACCCGAGTCACGCACGCCGTTGACTGTAGGCGGAACCACAAGAAACAGGCGAAACTTGCATGCGAAAGTCATTACTATCGTTACATATGATTTCCTTGAGTTTTAATTAGTGTATTAAAGAAAAAAAAAGAAGAGACTACCATTACTTTACCACTTTTACATTGTTACAGAAAAAAGATCCGCATACATCTACCACAGAAAGTGAAGCATATTCACCACCATAAGAAAATTTATATAACGAACCACCCAGCGCCTCAGTATGCTCCAGCGTACCTGCCGAGTGCGGAGGGCACAGTGGCAGTACCCACGAGCGTCGCGTTACCAGCGATGGCGAACATCCTGCCCATCAACCCTGTAGATCTATACGATGACAACCCATCACGACTGCCAACCATTGCTCCTGCAGCTTCACAAATTTTGCCTTTGTATCACGCGCGGGGCTACTATGGACCGACACCGTCTGACATAGAAGACACTGAAGATGAAGAATCTGAAAATGTAGACTATGGGCCTCAGTCATATCCTGCCCATCCTCCGCCTCACCAATCGAAGCGATTAAAAATTATTAAAGTAAATGAACCACCACGAAAAAAAGTTGTAAGAAAAGTTAAACCGAAACGAGTAGTATTACGTAATAAGCCACTGCCTCCGCCGAATGCGGATGGTGAACATCCTGTGTCAACCTTCCATGAACAGTTTTACTCGGATATTGATGGCTCCGGAACCATAAGAAAGATAAGAAAACCACCCAGGGTCGAGAAAATCGTAGACGGGGACACAGAACACATTCACACATACAGTGAAGAACATATACATAAAATGCTCTACGACTCTAAATTAAATGGTGTTGTTGGAATTGACCCATATAACGGATTGCCCGTTATATCTAATAGTCAACATGTAATTCCTATCAAAGGTGCCCACCAATTACTAGCTGTGGCTTCGAGCCCATTCGCTGGGTTAGCAGCAGTTGGTGCAATAAATAATCCTGCCCACTTCCAATACGCCGAGTATAATCCGAGAGAGGTCACCCATGACCATGTATTTCACGACCATGGCGAAATTCCTGCAGACGTAGAATTAAATAAAGACGCCTTAGCGCTTCCTCCCAAAGTATCATACAATAGTCAAGGCTTAAGAATCCCCTCAAGCAACAGACCAAAAAGTAAAAATTATCATAAAAGCAAAAAAAACTTAAAGCCTTTAACAGGTGATTTTTCTTATTACGAAAGTATATATTCTCCCTCAATTGGACAAAGTAAAGTGCACAGACCTTCCTTAACCATTCCAACATTTGATGCTTCAGACGAATCAAACTTCGAAGAATATAAAGTTGTTCCTGAATATGGATACAAAGATAAGAAGCCTCGGAATGCTGGTAATTCATATTACAGTAAAAATGACTACAAAATACAGCCGTCAAGTCCTCCAGCGCCTTTCTCTACATCATCAACAGTAGTGCATAATTATAAACCAAAAAGATATTCTGGGCCGTCCCCACCACATGCAGGTCTAACAAAATTGAGGGATCCTTTTGCTAATTTTAAAGACAGTTATGCTAATAATTTTGAATACGATACTTATGCCTCGCCATCTAATATGTATACGTCCGAAGATAAAAATGATGTTGAATATTCAAGCCGAGGTAAGAATGGTAAGAAAAAATCAATATCGACGCAGAATATAAGTTTTGGCGGCAAGGACCACGTATCATTTGTAGATCACATGGAAGATGAAAGTTTCATTGACAGTATGGACGGGGACGGTCCCACTGCATTAGAAAATATTGATCAGTATGACCAACAACCAAATAGTGATGTTGGTACGCAACCAACTTTTATGCTTAAAGAGAACACGCCTTCACATCAGTATTATTCTTTGATGGCAGCCAAAGCTTTGCATGGAGATCAAATGTCTGCTCCTGATGCATCAAATGATAATTTTCAGTATGCAGATGCGCCATCAATATCAACGACAGGTCCTCCACCCATATCATCTACTCCTAACTATTATAACCTGCAAAGTTCAGAAAATCCAAATGTGGACTTTGCCAAGTTTTCAGCTGACATAAAAATAAATAAAAATTCAGAATCAGGAAAAAGAAAAGATAATAAAGAAAAACCCAGGGATCCCAGGACAAGGTTATTACATAATCAAGAATCAACGCATTCACATGCACAAGATAGCTTTTTAGTCAAAGGAAAACTTAAATATGGTGATAAAATTTAGACTGCTTCGATAAGTAAATTTTAAAAGTGAATTTGGTTGTATATAGTGACGTCAGAGTATAAGGTCCTACAAGAAACGCCTATAGTGATATGAAGACGTACTCGTAATCCTGTGGTAACTTAAATTATTTATAAATTATATAATTCCGTTTTAATGTAAATAGCGCAAAACGATATTAGGCATTTCCTGTGAATTTGTAGTTAATATTGTAAGGATTAAAATAAATATAAAAAAATATTTTACTATTACTTACGCCAACATATTATAATATATATTATAAATATTTTATTATAAACACTCCGTATATACCTATTCGTATACAATTAAGTTATTTGAAATCACTTTTGTTCAGTATTATTTAGAGTATAATCATTAAAAATTAGATCACACTCTAATTTTATTACAGGAAATAATCGCAGACGCAGGCAATCAAATTGGACTGTATACAGCGCCTGCCAAAATAATATATATTTAATTTTATTTACATTTTTACATAATTTTTATTTCAGGCGCTATTTAAGAAGTTGCGTTATTATATAGTAATATAATTTAAATTCCTAGGTTATAGTATTATTAAATATTTATATTATAAAAAAATGTCCTTTTATGAGTTCATAATGGAATGGAACAGGAAATTAGATGGACGAGCTTTCTACCATGATTCATGGGAATCCGAACGACCGGAAGTGAAGGGCGATTGCACAACCGGATTAAGCACAGGCTGAGATAACTAAACTTACGTAAGTTCTTTTACACTTGACATTAAGCTTGTCTTATATGTGTTTTTATTGCTTTCGTAACATTGGATCCTGAAACACTAAATAAATTACCTCTAAATTATTAGATTTCTCTCTAATTCTTGATATTATAACATCATATTTAATGAAGAATAAGGAAGACGTTGTAGGAACACATTTAACTACATAATAAGTTTAATTATTTTAAACGTCACATTCACACGATAGATGGAGGTTCGTGGAGAATGGTGGTAATAATAAAATTCTCAAGATATTAGAAACTACATTTCAGTGTATGTATTCTCACAAGCCGCAGAGGTCATCAAACATCGACTGTGATTCGATGTAGCGATAAAGTGATTCTGTTTTGTCACTTGCGTTAAAAACTTAACAATTGTATTCAATTCGTGTATTCTTAGTTAATAATTTAAGTTTTTATCATTGTAAAAAATAATATAATTTATTTTATTCTAAATATAAATAAATCAGCTGCACGATTTTTTCCGCATACAGCAGAGTAGGCAGATGGAACACTAGGTGTGATAAGTCACTCCGTTCCCCACTTTTGGTGGCGGAACTCAACGCCGCGCTTTGTCTCATCACCAGAGCGAGGACACGAAAATATCAATGTCTGTAAAATCGACTGGTATTTAATACCAGTCAATTTTACAGTGACAGTAAAATCGACTGGTATTTAATACCAGTCGATTTTACAGTCACATTTTGTGACCCTGCGCCACGATTGACTTCAATTATTCTAAATCAGTCATATTTCTTAGTTTATTTTAAGGCCTAGTATTTTTTTTATATAAATATAATAAGTAGAGTTCTTTAGGTCCATAAAAGTAAGCTAAATGAAGAATAATTTTGATCACTGTTATTATGTAATTGAAAAATTTTGATGAATATCTTAAGGTTTTATTTGATTTTCTGATCAATTAAGCAAAATACAAACGTATTAAATATTTTAAAATGATACAGATAGATAGAGAGGGTGATACGTCATCTCCTTTAAAAAAATATATAATATTTGACTGAAATCAAACCATGTTAAATGTTGAGTGAGAAGACACATGAGAAGACACAACGTCACATTTTATATTATTAGGTCATAGAGACTAATATATTTTAAACATTCTTCTGAGGATTTGAACTCGCAACCATGGCTTGATTACTAATCCGCGCCTTTGGCGTGGCAGGAGAACCTAGTTATAAGACACATAGACTCCTTCTGCCTACCCTGCTATATGCGGGATACAACGTGAAGGTAAAAAAAAAGAAAAAAAGTAGTAGTAAAACAGGAAAATTTATGCAAAAATATTTGTAATATAAGAATTTCACCGACCGGGAAGCGAACCCGCAATTACATTCAGTTACCACGTACCTATATTTACAGTCAGTTAGCACACGTCGACTAAGTATTTAAATAAATTAAAAAAAAAGAACATAATTTAAAAAAAAAGAACATTATTTCTCATTTCGTGCCCGCATTGTTTACATGACAGGTAATTGTTTCAAGCATAATGACCACTTCCCACTTATCACTTTCACGTTACTATTACGTAAATCTTATTTTTTCCGTATTCACATCTGATAATATTTGTTACGTAAAAAGTACTAAGATTAATTATAAAATTATATTAACATATATATATGGAGGCCGTCGTGGCGCAGCGGCACAAGCGTGTGTCTAAAGGCGACGGTTGTGCCTTCTATTCCTACTCGGGGGAGTTAATTATTACTTATTAATATTAATATTTCGCTATAGTAAAAAGGTAAAAGCGCAGGCTTGTGTTCCGCCTAGAAGAACTACATAAAGAAAATATTTACAGACAGAGAGATCTTTGAGAACAATTAAAAAAAGAACCGATATTAAACTTATATATTTAAATTAAGTCTACACATAAAAATTTGGTCTTACGAATAACTTTTATTTATGTTCAATAGTACTCAGCTTTATAAGAAAGAAACTTCTTATAGATCATATCCTATTTCCTATCCTGTCCATTTAGCAGTCTGGGTATGGTACATCCCAGCTTAACCTCACTTTGCATTTCATCTGTGCCAGCCAAAACAATATCTATATATTAGATTTATAATTATATCGCCTTAAAATTCGAATCCATAACCATCACCATTAGGTTCATTCCGATACAGTTCTAAAACTATTTTTTTGGCTTCCGGCTGTATCCCGCACATAGCAGAGTAGATAGAGAGAGCCTAGTGTTAAGACACTCCGTTTCCATGACGATACTTCTGTTCTCCACTCACCGCTAAATTCTGGATGCGTTGCTTGTTAAGTGGCGGAAGTCAATGCCGCACTTTTGCCTCGTTATCAGAGCGATGAAATAGAAATATTAAATATTTAATTTCCTCGAGCGAGAATCGAACCTACAACCTGGCGTGTTTAAATTCGCACTGTATCTCTGCACAACGACTGGCCTCACTACGTGGAAATTTTAAGATATGTTTCTAAATTGCTTAACAAATATATAATATGTTTACAGAATTGAGTTACAGAAAGGTAGTATAACGATATTTTTATTATCTCTATTAAGCTTATGCAGAAACTACCAAATATGTGAAATTACCCACTCGACAGAAAGTAGCACATGATGCACAGATAACAAGAAACGACTGCGGAAGTGAATACAATGGCTTAGGAAAAAAACTATAATTTTGTTGTTCATAGTTCATAAATCATAAAAAAAACATGAGATTCTCTAATTTTTTAAAAGTATTTATGTTAATAATATATATGTTTTAATAATTATGTATATATACATAAAATCATTAAAGAAATGTAAAAAGAAACACGCAATATTTAAATAACATTTATTATTAATAACATTATAATAATAACTTAAAACTACATAACTTAAAAGAGTTGTACTGTAATACTGGATCTCACCGTATTTCACCAGCGAATACTATGACTTAGTTGACAATTATAACAAGTATAATCTTTAATTTTGATATCTATTATTTTCTTTTGTGATATGGACCACCTCCATGGCCAGCGCCTAGCGCGTTTGTGTAGCTATCACCAAAGCTGCTGCCACCACTACCGTGTCCGATACTACCGTGACCGATACTGCCATGACCGCCGTGACCACCTAAGTCAGATAAACTGAAGCCCCCGTGGCCGCCATGACCTCCAGATCCAGAAATACTATAGCTGTCGCCATGTCCTCCTCCATAACCCCCAAGACCAGATCCATGTCCACCGCCGACACTATAGCTGTCTCCGCCGTGACCACCGGCGCCACCTCCAAAGGACTGTACACTCACGACAGAGTAGCTGTCATGTCCACCTCCATGGCCACCTCCAAAACCTCCTCCGAGTCCACCTCCGTGCCCGCCGTGGCTTCCACCTCCGTAGCTACCAAGCCCACCTGACCCGTGGCTATCATGGCCAGAAAAACCAACACTGTAGCTGTCTTGGCTACCTCCAAATCCATGGCTAGATCCACCGCTACTGTGGTCATCATGGCCGCCGTGTCCGCCTAAACTGCTGCCGATATCAAAACCGCCAGAACTGTGACCTCCACCGAAACCGCCTCCATAACCTCCTCCATGGCCACCGCCGAAACCACCTCCATGACCGCCGCCAATACCACCTCCATGACCACCACCAAAACCTCCTCCATGACTGCCGTGGTCACTGCTGATGCTACCACCATGACCACCGCCATAGCCGCCTCCTCCGCTAATTTCGTCAAAGCCACCTCCATGTCCACCTCCGTGTCCTCCACCACTTCCTCCTCCGAAGCCAATTCCTCCATGACCTCCACCAAGGTCATAACCTCCAAAATCACCTCCGTGGCCACCATCTATGTCATGACCTCCGTGACCGCCTCCTAAATCAATACCATGGCCGCCATCACCTCCGTGACCACTGTCGTGACCTCCGCCATAGCCGCCCCCTATATCGTGTCCACCGCCATATCCTCCTCCTGAATGGTCACCTCCAAAGTCATGACCACCACCAAATCCTCCACCCTCTCCGCCTCCAAATCCATGATCACCGCCGATGTCATGGCCACCCCCAAATCCTCCCCCATGACCACCTCCAAAACCGCCGCCATGGCCTCCTCCAAAGCCTCCTCCAAATCCTCCTCCGTATCCGCCTCCTCCGCCATGACCACCACTGCCTTTCAGGTGGTCAGCAAATCCTCCATGCAAATGATCAGCTAGACCACTTCCATGACCACCATGGCCTCCATATCCTCCACCGCCTCCATGTCCGTGGTCGTCGTGGTGTACTACCACTTCTTTCGAATGATGATCTTCAGGTATATGAACCCGAATATGAACACTGTAAAACATCAGAAATAATTAAAAATTACAACTCTCGCTTCGCATTGCGTCTTCACGATCTCTGCAAAAAGTTGGCAAATATCAAGTAAGTTGATATAATTATGGGAAACCTCAGCTACAATAGGTCGCAGAGCAGGGTCGGATGTGAAGGCAGTGAAAACCTAAGGGTGAAGACACAATGACTTTTCACAATAACCACAATAAGCCCGTGAGAAATCGTTAAGTACAGAAATTTCAATTAAATGCTTCCATCCACAGGTGGCTTGTGGTTCCGGTGAGCGTTCTAGCGTATAATTGTTAAATAAACAGTCTGAACCACAATTGAGGCCAGTTACGGCGCAGGAGCACAAAGTATGATTATAAACGCAATAAGTTGTAAGTTCGATTCCCTATCGAGGAAATTAATTATTTAATATTTTCCTTTCATCGCTCTGGTCTTAAGGGAAAGTGCGGCGTTGAGTTGCACTCGAAAATGGGTGACGGAATGTCTTAACACTAAGCTGCGCTAAAAAAAGGAACCACAAATTTAAAACAAATAAAATGAAGGACATGAAAATACTAACTGTTCATGTCCAAAAGTCGCGGTGCAGATGCCAACGCTAGCCAGCAGAACACAGCTTAGCTGAAATACAATATATACATATAATATGCAGTTTTAAAAGCCATTCTCTACTTTTTTTATATATGGAGTTAGTTATATAACGATTATAGATAAACTTGGTTAAGTTTAAGATGAAAACGAAAGCGGTGCTTGAACCAGACGAATGTCTAGATCACGAGTGTTCCGGGTGACGTAACCGGAGGATATCAGTAGGTACCTACTGCGCTTCGATACGGAAACTTATAGGATCGAACTTTCATTTTGAATACTATTATTAAGTTAATTATTATAATAATATAATATTAATTAAGTTTCAATTAACACTAACGATTTTCTTATAAAGATTATAATAATTAATATTTATATGACAAAAAAGAGATACTACTACTCACAGCAAAACGGTAAGCCATGGTGTGTGGTAGCTCCTTCCCGCACCAAACTTAACTCTTGTGGCTTTGCCGATACACCAAGCCTTTTATAAGACAGTGAATGTGCACCCCTACTTCGCACGCGAGATTTTATATATGTAAAAATACTGTTTACATTATTAAATAACTGTCCGCTTATAATGAAATATTACTTTTCTCACAAATAATTTTATATTTTCGAGGATATTAGTCATCGTTTATATGAATATTTTAATTTAAATTATTTTTTTTGTTGTATTTTGAATGAAAGAAGAGATATTTAGCCAAAATTAAATCATTAGTTTTCAAGTCATTGCAGAAATATGAATCGATATTAAAAAAAATCAACGATTACAAGAATTATTAACTAAATTAATATAAATATGATACAGTGTGTTACATCGGCAGGATTAACAAGATATGACATACATATAGTCTTCCTCAATTAGTGGATTATTAGACACAAAAAATATTTTTCCTTTCGTATCAATATAGTTAATTCGACCGAACCGAACAATTTCTTTCGCTGTATAATATTAGTATAGAGAGTAGAGTTTTTAAACTTTAGCTTAACGCTGCGTCCCTTAAATATTAGGTTAAGCTGAGGGAACCTGGAAATCTAGTGTTATGTTCCTAGAGTCCGTTCAGTCAGTGTTCCCATACAGACACTTCCGTTGTTCAGCTTCCGCCGAATTCTGGAACAATTGCTGGTTGAGTGGCGGAACTGAACGGCGCGCTTTGCCTGGACACCAGACAGGAAATAAAAATTTAAATAAATATTTAATTTCCTCGAGTGGAGTTCGAACCTACAACCAGTCGCGTTTACAGACAAATTTTGTGCCTCTGCGCCACAACTGACCTCATTTATAAAGTTTGGTTTATTAGAAGATAATAAAAAATAATATTTAAAAACAAAACTAAACTAAAATGATGCTAGCACTAAGTGGAATACATTTTTAATTATAACAGATGTCGGTTATGCAAGCCCATAATGACTTCTCTGTGTAGAAAATGTGAAGACGCGGAGATAGCTTTCGATTGTCGCACACATCATTTCTACTGAACACTCCATCCGAGCTATTAATCGACAAGGTTTAAAGACCTGAGAACGCATTTTTATATTATTGTTTATATTAAAAGTTCTCATGAATTTATTTTTTTAAACAATATTTAAAATAAAAAAAAATGTTTGTTAAAGTTCATTGTCAACTGTATATTAATAATATATCTGTCTAAATATAACAAAATAAAAAAGCTTAAATAAATTAAAATAGTAGTAGTTTCCAATATAAAATAAGCATATTAATAAAATGACCTACAAAAATGTTTACTATAATATAACATTTACTAAAGGTGCAAGTTCAAATCACAGACAGAACTAATTTTATTATGATATAGCGAAAGTGGAAGGAAGTGTGCTTAGAGTGGTTTATTCATTGACAAGTTAAATAACAGTTATACACAGCCAACTAAAGTTTAGGATCAGTATAAGCATATCTAGAGATATTTTCTGGGAGGCCCTGGACTATTGCTTTGAACAAATACATATGGTCGTGTAAATTGTTTTTTTTTATTTTTTAGGGCAATATTTTGTTATTAAAATTTCTGTGGTAGGCCCCACTATTCTGGGGTGGGCACGGACCTACGCCCATAAAGATCAATCTAGAAGGAAATATATACATTATTCTCAATATGGCTAAGCGCGGCGTTGAGTTCTGCCACTCAACACGCAATGCCTCCAGTATTCGGCAGAAAGTGGGGAACGGAGTGTCTTAACACTAGGTTCCCTCTGCCTACCCTGCTGTGTGCGGGATACAGCGTGAAGCTGATTTAATTTTTATTTGATTTCATCCTTAACCGTTGTAAATCGTTTACGACACGCACCTATAATATATGAAGCTTCAATAATTGTGATGAACTCAAAATGTTATGTCACAACTAAATAATAAGTAAACATACAAAAATTATATAACGGTGATGTGTGAGCCGGTATATAACATAACCTTTTAATGATCGTAATGTAACGATGTATTATTATATTTGTAGTGAGTAAAGTTTATAGTTTTTTTTTCAGCTTCACGCTGCATCCCGCACACAGCAGGGTAGGCAGAGGGAATCTAGTGTTAAGACACTCCGTTCCCCACTTTCTGCCGAATTCTGGAGGCATTGCGTGTTGATTGGCAGAGCTCAACGCCGGGCTTTGCCTCACCAGAGCGAAGAAATGAAAATATAAATGTAAACAAATATTTCATCTCCTCAAGTGGGGATCGAACCCACAACTAGTCGATTTACAGGCACCTTTTGTGCCCCTGCGCCACGACTGGCCTCAGTTTATAGTTGTTGTTATTAATATAATCCATGATTTTGTTTTTCACGCTGTGTGTGGCTGTAGATATATAGGATAATAGATATAAAGGAGAAACGTAAGAACGTAGTGTGATGACACTTTGTTCCTCATTTTCTGCCGAACTTTCGAGATATTGCATTCAATATTAATATTTTTTCGAACGGCGGAACTCAACGACGCACTTTATCTTGTTACTAGATCGAGGAAATGTAACTAATTAATAGCGAATACAATTATTCAAGACGAAGCGGATTAGATTAATTACATTTAATTTATCTAAACCGCTTCATCTTAGCCAACCGTGACAGATGTGGGGCACTATACAGTGCGCGAGGCGTAAGCTAAGCTTCGTATGCCTCAGCCGCGGCCAATAGAAAGGGAGTTGCAGCAGCGGCCTTCCTAGACGTAGCCAAGGCCTTTGACCGGGTATGGCATCCAGGATTGCTGCACAAGGTCCTCCAAGCTGGCGTTCCTTACCACCTCGTACCGAATTTCTCCAAGGCAGGAGCTTCCACGTGAGGGTCGATGATTCCATCTCCAGCAGACGTCCAAGCCTCGCCGGTGTTCCCTAAAGCAGCATAATACCTCTATGCCCAACACAACGCCATGCCCATATTAATGGACGGAGATAGATCCCACGGTGACAGGGTCACCTATCCTGAAGCCTCCCGCTTTCCTCCCCTCTCTTTCCTCCTCGGGGGCTGAGAGATGATGAGATGATGATGATGACTACCTGATGATGATGAGCTTCGCATTTCTGTGAGTGTACATAGTAAAGTAAGTACGACTTTTTTATATTATATTTAACTTTTTTACTTAATATTTAACTTTTTTACTTTAATATTTTACTTTTTGTTCGCTTTATTGAAAGTGCAAGAAAAAGTCGGTACGATCACTGTATGAGTGATAAGCATGGTGAGAATAGAATAAATATTTTTTTCAGCTTCACGGAACTTAATGTTAAGACACTCCGTTCCCCAGTTTCCGTCCAATTCAGGAGAACTCAATGCCTCACTTTGCCTCGACACCAGAAAGGAGAAATGAACATATAAATTTGAATAAATATTTCATTCCCTCGAGTGGGAATCGAACCCACAACTAGTCACGTTTACACATGTTTATACCCCTGCGCCACGACTTGCCTGTCAAAAAATAATATTTAAAAAGAAACTTTCTTTATTATTATCCTACCATTTTAATAATCTCACTTTGTATATCGAAAATAATATTTAAATTTTAAGAATTTCACATCAGCGAGCGTCTAGGCTTTTGCGCTACTATGTCGTCAATACATTCAAAAACGGTAACTGGTCACGCATTCAAATCTAACTATCTATATGGGTTTTAATTGTTGGCTTACCACACAAGTTGCATTGATTTTAAGTAAATTTCAATGAATGTTGACCTGTTTTTTAGTATTTGTCAAAGTTCTCGACAGTCTCTAGGTAGAGTGTCGAAAGAAAAAATTTTAAATGTCTTTTATTGCTGTTTTGAACTACTAACTAGGGTAGTTATCGATTACATACATGTACGGTTAAAAAAACGCATAAATAAGTATTTATTTGAAATTTTAAAAAAATCTTTAAAGGAGGCCCGTCGAGGTGCATCGGCATGAAGTGTGTCTGTAAAATCGACTGGTTGTGGGTTCGATCCCCACTCTAGGATCCCAAATATTTACTTAAATTTATATTTTCATTTATTCGCTCTGGTGTCGAGGCTAAGCGCGTCATTGAGTTCTGCCACTCAACACGCAATGACTCCAGAATTCGGTAGAAAGTGGGGAATGGAGTGTCTTAACACTAGGTTCCTTCTGCCTACCCTGCAGTGTGCGGGATACAGCGTGAAGCTGATCATTAAAACTACGCTTTTTAGTAGTTAAAAGTCGTTTTGTCCGTTATTTTTTATTATGACTGAATAGTAAAGTATATATTTTATTTATCTTTGCCCGCAATTTTGTTTGCGAGGACTTTAAGATGTGAAACGGAAATCTCGATTTTGTAGTAATTTAGAAGCGAAATCATGTTTTTCTCTTCTTTGCCCGTTTACACTCACTAATCAACTATTTAAGAAAATTATTTCTATATATCTATATATATATAATTTCTAAGTTCAGTAATTTCATCTGCGTTTTCCATCAGTCATTGAGAAGATGATGAGAAAGATATTACATACATATATCTAAATTATTCTCTATATCCTATTTTTTATGTATAATATAGGAGGTACCTAACGTACATTTAATCTCTCTATTATTGCAGTGTTTTTTTTTTATATATATACATATATCCTTCACGAAAGTAGAAAATACGAGTATATCCTTGTTATTAAACAATATAAGTAAAAACATTCCCCTAAATATTATTTCAACCCACAACCATCACGTTACAAGATTACGACAGCGACACAACGACATAATTTCCTAACATTAAGAAACTACTCAATATCAAATAAAACTATACTTTTATTTCTTACTTTAATATGTTAACAAATGAAGTGGGTAATAAAATTGACGCTTATACATATAAGTATTTAATCGGTCTGTTGGTATGTTGGTTGTTTATCTGAATAAGTACTTACGTTACTAGTTCGATGTTGAGTTCATATTTGTGAAATAACATTAAATATTGATTATAATTATTATATATTTTATATAGAAATAATTAAAAATATAATTATAAAAAAAAAGAGAATTGGATATTTTAATATTATATTAATTTAGTGTGGTATTAGCACCACTTCTTTCTGATTGCCATTTATCCTACATAATACCATATTTTTTCAGCTTAATGCTGTATTGTATATGCTGTACAGTAGGTTAGGTAGAGGGAACCTAGTGTTAAGACACTCCGTTCCCAACTTTTAAAACGCTGCGTGTTAATCGGTAGAGCTCAACGCCACGCTTTTGCCTTGGTACCAGAATGAAAATATAACTAATTAATATATCATTCCCCCGAGTGGGAGTCGAATCCACAACCGTCACGTTACACTACACGCTGGTGCCTTTGCGGCACGACAGCCTCTATACATAAATGCAATTATGTAATATATTCTTGACACGTATCAATTAAGCGCATTTTTAATCTAAATTAGGCGAAATAAAAAAAACCAGCTTCACGCTGTATCCCGGAGTCAATAGGATAGGCAAAGGGAGCCTAGTGTTAAGACACTACCTTTTGGCGGAACTCAACGCCATGCTTTTTCTTCACACCAAGCGAAGAAAGGTAAATATTAATTATTTCTTTTCCTCGAGTCGCAATCGAACCAAGAACTTGTCGCTTTACAGTCACACTTTGTGCCCCTGCGCCACGACTGGCCAAATTAGGCAAAAGATTCATAGTATCATTGCTGTTAGGTATACTAATAATTTATAAATACATATTTAAAGTAATGTGATGACATATTTTAAATGTTTTGTAAGAAAAAAAGTAAAAATAGACATAAATACAAACATACATAGTCTTTCCAAGTATTATTTTCGGTCTACATTTAAAGATTTATAAATTTATCATTAGGTATCACGCTACACGTACCTACGACGTGAGACGCATTCGTGATTGCACATAGTGGTAGCTGTAGATTCACATCCAGCACATTTTAATACGTTTGTAAATATTTTTTTTTCGAAGTGTGGAATAACACTTTAAAAAGTATTAAAATTATGTAAATATTTTGTATAATTTTGATATTATATAACTATAAGTTTAACCAGTCGTGGCGCAAGGGCACAAAGTGCGCCTTTAAGGTGATTGATTGTAGGTCCGATCCCTAATAGAGGAAATGAAATATTTATTCACATTTATATTTTCATTTCTTCGCTCTGTCGCTGATGCAAATGCGCGGCGTTGAGTTCCGCCTTTCCACACGCTCAACATGCCTCTAGAATTCGTCGGAAAATAGGGAACGGAGTATCTTAACAGCAGGTTCCCTCTGCCTACCCTGCTATGTGCGGGATACGGCGTGAAGCTGAGAGAATATAAGTTGAAACGGGCGAAGCGAACCGCGTGTCAGTCAGTATTATATTAAATGAAGATGATAGGAACTAGGAAGTGATATTTAATAATAGCAAGCAGACCATAGTGCGAGGCATCAAAGGCGATTTCGTACTAAAATAATTATTTTGATTACGTTTGCACGTTCACTTTTTTTAGAGAGGAAACATCTTATATAATTTTGCCCTGTACTGTATGTACGGTGTACCCTGGCTACGGAGCTGTGACCTAGTGGTTGTTGAATTAGTACTCATATATTATATATAGTACGGCCAACAAATATTGGCTCTGAAGTTAATGTTGTCTGAACTTATACGCATTGTTCACATACACGGGAAGAAATATTTGAAAGTTTAAAAAATCCTAAAATCTAGTTATCGCAGCCGTCTTAAGCTAATTTCACGGCCACGACTTGTTGACAGTACTGTACCGAGTATGAAGACGTAATGGGATTTTGCGCGTGTTTAATCAATTAGTGTATGTTTTTTTTTTATATTGAAAATATGTGATGGTAGTAGATTTTTCTTGTAAACAGATGAGATATGTATTCTTATATTATAATTTTGAAGCCAATCATGACGCAAATGCACAAGCCTACGACTATAAACGCGACAGGTTGTGGGTTCGATTTCCACTCGAGGAAATGTAATATTTAATATTTTCATTTCTCGCTCTGATAACGAGGCAAAGTATTGGTAGTTAAGTTCCGCCACTCAATACGCAATACCTTCAGAATTGGGCGGAAAGTGGGAAACGGAAGTGTCTTAATGGGAACAGAGTGTCTTAAAACTAGATTCCCAGGTCCTCTCTGCCTACCCTGCTACATACAGACCGGTTAAAGCTAAAACTTAAGAAATCTAGGAAATGATTATCTAAGATATGGAAATCGTACTACCCTTTATCATCACATCGCACTTATTCCTAAATTTGATTCATAGTACACACAATATACTGACAGAAAAAAAAACAAAACGGCTAAATAACAGTCCACGACTATACAAAAAAATATTTACCTTACACTATACTTAAATGAACCCACAAACATAACATTGAAAAATACTTTAAGAAGTCGCGCCTCTTGGAGACTGGCCAACGGTTGGACAGTTTCGTAAAGGCATAGATTCAAATCCAGCTAGGTTTAATATTTTTAAACGTTTCAAAAAAATATTCTTCTTGTGAAATAACAATTTTAACCCTAATTAGACTGAACAAAGGTAATCTAAACAGCTAATTCCGATCGAATCGGAAAAACGTGACATAGTATTCTTATACCAACACGAAGTAAATATATTCACTGTGAGTAAGTGAGGCCGTTTGTGCCTCAATTAGGGACCGGTCAGAGAACCTGTAGTGGAACATTTCCTGGCCGGCCGCGGCTGGACGGCGGACGGGCTTTCTACTTTGGAACTACCTATATCATTAAAGTGCGACCACCTATCTCTGTATTGTCTATATTAGAATTATCTTTATGATATTGTAACCAAGAGAACACGTATTATATGGTTTTTTTTTTTTATTTCTTCGTTTACGGGACGTGTCTAACAAATCTTTGCTTTTTAAACTATAGTTGTATGTTTATTGTTTTAGTTTAAAAAGTAAATAATAAAATGGAAAGTGGAGAACGGAGATTTTACGGGTCGTGTCTAATAAACATTACTTATTAAACGATAGTTATAGGTTCATCTTTTTATTTTCAAAGAAAAATTATATGTAGTTTTAGATTGATTTAATTAGAATTTACACTTGGAGATATCGAGTTAAAATTCAAACCTCAGATCTATAAAATACTCAGATCTATGGTCCTTCGATGTCCTGAAAAAAAATATACTTTTACATTAACTTAAAAAAACACATGGCCGTTAATTTCGCAAAGAAACGCTTATTTTACTATAAAGAACATCAAAACTACAAGTAGTAAATACTAGTTCAGGAAAAATCTGAATACATTTGTAAAAAGTGGTTAAATTCTAAATACTAATATAAATACTTAAAGGAGGGGAAAAATTGGTAATTAAGCCGCTAGTTCAAGTGAGGTATCAGATAAAAGGCATCTGGCTAAGCTCAGCTTGAATATCAGAAAAAGATCTCCAATTTTTGTACGGAACCCTTGGTGAGTGAGCCCCACTCACGCTTGTCCATTTTTTATATTGAAGTTGGCGTGCATTTGACCGCATCAAGACTGATGTTAGCGTTGATGCGGTTTTCGGTGACGGCCTCTTGCCTAGAAAATACCTAGTCACTCTCCATTTATAGACTCTTATATATCCTGTACTTCCTGTCTTATATTGTAAGACATACGAAATACATATGCCGGCAACTATTTGCATGTAGACTACAAGCGTTTCGTCCATACATTGGTTGGTATTTCTCCCACATTTGGATGCCGTGATACTGTTTTGCTAGCGGTTTAATGCTGAAAAAGTGCAGTGAAAATTATATAGTGCAATTCAAAACGCCAAAAATGTTAAATAACTTTTACAATTATTTAACAAAAAGTAAGGTGTGACGTAAAACGACGGTTATAGGTTCGATCCCCATTCGAGGAAATGAATAATTGTTTATTAATATTTTCATTCCTTCGCTCTGGTACCATGGCAAAAGCCCAGCATAGTTTCGCCACTGAAAAGTAGAAAGTGGGGAACGGAGTGTCTTAACACTAAGTTGCCTCTGCCTGCCGTGTGCAGCGTGAAGCAGATTAATTTATAGTATAAAAAATAACAACTATTTTCAACTTTAGTATCATAATATAGAAGTTAACTTTAAACTTTACAACTAGCTCATACCATACCTATTGTTGCTAGTATACTATAAAGGCGGCCTGTGTAGCTATTCAGAATATAAATCGATGTTTAAATCTAAAAGAGATGGCTCATTTATTTTCTTCTAATAGAAAGCATTTCCTTTTTGTAACATCTATGACTCGACTATTATGTAAGTTATGTTTAGTAGTTAGCGTATAGAAAACAAAAATAAAATAATAGATTTTCTCAAATATTTTTTTTTATGTAAATAAAATCAAATTCACGCTGTATTTGCCGCATACAGCAGGGTAGGCAGAGGGATTGCCCCGATACCAGAGCGTATAAATATAAATAAATTAGCTTCACGCTGTATCTCGCACATAGCAGGGTAGGTAGAGGGAACCTAGTGTTAAGACACTCCGTTCCCCACTTTCTGCCGAATTCTGAAGGCATTGCATGTTGAGTGGCGGAACTCAACGCCGCACATTGCCTCGACACCAGAGCGTAGAAATAGAAATACAAATTTAAATAAATATTTCATTTCCACGAGCGGGGATCGAAACCACAACCGTCGCGTTACAGTCACACCTTTGTGCCTCTGGGCCACGACGGCCTCACTCGCTCGTATGTGAAATTATATCTTTATAAGTACACATAAACATAATAATATTATTATATTATAATTGTCTATTATGTACAATATTGTGTACACAATACACAATAAATAAGTTTCATTAAAAAGCAAGGAAACTAAAATATATCTATGATCTACCTCTAAACAATATTACAAAGACAAATCTAACAAATGAAGATATAATTATTTCTAAAAATTTTGACATTTCTTTTTTTAATTAAATAATTTAAATAATTATGATTATGAAATATTATAATCATAATTTTAATATTAATTTGAATAGCAAAGTTTTATAATATTCTCAATACATATTACCAGCAAACGATAAATATAACTTTAAAATGTTTTTTTTTAATTTTAACTTTTATCTGAACTGTAAGTTATAAGTCTATTTTAGGTAGTCAAAAATAAAACACGCTTAATAAAAATGTATATTTTATTAGCATCTAAGAAGACATAAACAATTCAATATTATATAAAAATGTTATATTCTATATGGTATGGTGAGTATCAAGTTAAGTAAAAAATTAATAGATACCAAATAAAAAGTATATTTTAATTAACAAATTGTAATGTAGAGAAAACACAATATATTTTGTATATTTTTTACAATATATTTAAAAGTCCCTTAGTAATAAGGTGGTATTTTTAAACTTTTATACGTCGATCATAAAAGATATTTTTTTTTCTTTTCTATACTTTTTGACGAAGTGGGAATTGAACCCACAATCATGGCGTTCAACCAACGTAAAATATTTTATGATGACTAGTCTCAGGGACGTCGATACATATATAATAATATATAGATCAATAAAAAAACAGTAGTAAAAAGTTATTAACATAATATGAATTATCTTCTCTAATACAAATTCAAGCAGCCCTTTATCTTAATATGGACAATTTAAGCAACTTTTACAATCAATACATACATTAAATAATGAAAATGCAAGTTCCAAAACACGTAAATCACTACAATATTATTAAGAATATAGAAAATTCGTTAAAATTACTAAAATATGATACATTTCCTATTTTTATTGTCAATTTGGAATATTCGTAGTTTGTTTTAAAGCGTGCTATATATAGGTTAGTTTGTAAACAGTTCAATATAGAAAAATGCTAAAAAGTTCTATGTTTTTGTATAGTTTCCATAAAATATTATGAAAAGAGAAGAAAATGGTTATTCTTTTTATTGGAAAAATAATAGAATATTTAATATTTATGGTCATAATAATATTTTATAATCATTTTATTATATCAAACAATGTACTAAATGCTTTGAAAATACTATGATATCTCTTTAACTAAAAACAGATCGTAATCTCCATAATGTTTAAATTAAAATAGCAAATATTTTTGTTAATAGACTATATATAGGTACGATTAACATGTTTAAACGAGAAAAAAAAGAATATATTGGAAGCCCATTCTATTTTTTTTTTTAATATGTTTTGGCCGAGACTACTATTTTACGGTTGTGAAACATTATAAAGATTTAAAAATTGGTCATTCAAAATATAACATTTTTAAGTTTACATTAAAAAAAAGAAAATAAAACGTGATTATTTCCTAAAAATCGAATTCCAGACCACCGCGCATATATATAGCTACTTTTCTCAATTACACCGAGACGATGTGTTTATAATAATACAATTTACTATAATTCAACATTACATATATATCTACATACAAATACAAACGTATATAGATCAAAAGCATTTATAATTATCAAAATGTATACAGTAACTTTATATTAAATGTTGTATAACATGTAAGAATATATTTAAAACATGAAAAATTTAGAATATTGTCAGTAATTATTGATATAAGCTTTGAATTTAGAATATTGAGTTAATATTTTGTATAGCCTATTAATATAATATAATTATGAATATGTAAGTGACGATAATGTCACAAAGTTAGGTTTAAAAAATTATTATTGAAAGTAATGTCCAATGTTCCATATTTTAAAAGCGACGTTAAACATTTTGTAAGGAGTTCTCTCCTTTGTTGTTAAATTATAAGCACTTATTCATATAAAAAAATATATTAATAGCAAACTGCTAAAAAAAATATCAATAACAAGCATCGACAATTAGACAATTCAGCTGTTCATTACATTCAAAACAATTAAAAAAAATTACCAATTTCAAAATTTTTGTTTGTCTAGAATTTTTTTTTAACATCTCGTCGTAAGTTTAAAATGAATGTTTTCTTAAAATGAATATTACTTTTACTCTGGGACTACAATATACACAGTCCTCGAGGTCTAAGCTTAGCTTTACATTTGTGTGAGTGTTCATATATAGTGTAGGTGTCGCGTTGCTCATTATTTTTTTAATCTCTAATAAAGTTTCTCTCTAGCTATTCTTTTAGAGACACTCACACAAATGCAAAGCTCAGCTTAAGCCTCGCGAACGTACCTATAAATACATACGTACCTATAAGTACTTTAACCATCCAAGTATATATATACAGTGAATAATACTAAAATATTGTAATAGACGAACAACGATAAATTTTATTTTATATATAAGTAAAATACAATACAAGCGAGATTATGGTATTAAAGTTATAATATTTAGAATTTCTTTACCACTTGTACTAACTAATGTATTGACAAACAGACGTACGTTTGAACCAAAACTTTTTTTGTTTGAGTAATTAATTATCGATAAAATATATTTTTTTTGTATATTGTCATTGAAATGTTAATACTGTTATATATTGTATTAAACATTTTATTTATAATAGGGAAATAGCTACAAATTTGAAAAATATGAGAAAAAAAGCTTTATTACTTTATACGTTATATCATACTTTAAATATGGATGTTAATCAAAAACATAAATTCGTATTTAACTAACATTAATTTAATCTGTATATATTAAGTTAAACACAATTAAACACTAATTATAATTTCTGTGTGCTATTTTGAAAGTATTTGAATGCACATTTAGAACATCATTAATATTTCAAATAAAAAAGTTTTGGTTAAAATCGTCGTTTTTACATCTACTAACTCTTATAATCTAAATACATATAACAAAGTACAAGAATATCGTATAAATATGCTCAAACTACTATTACATAAAATATAATAATAATAACAAAATAACTACTAAATACATTTTTATTCAAATTTCGTATAAGGGACCATATGTAAATTACGTCACACGAATTTAATTATTTTTCGACTCATCCCACGTCATTGTCACAGCTAGTCATATTTGTGATATCCTCTACCTAGTGTGACATAAATAGATTTACTGAAATAGTGTTTGTATACTGTATTTAAAAATGTGATGTCAAGAAATTTAGAATATAATATTTAATTGTCAATTGCAATGAAATGCAAAGTGGGGAACGGAGTGTCTTAACACTAGGTTCCCTCTGCCTACCCTGCTGTGTGCGGGATACAGCGTGAAGTTGATTTTAGTTCAATTGCAATTATAATTTGACGAATTGCAAGTCAGCCGCTTCTTATTATACTATGTCACACTTTGTCAACAGCTTGACGTGTGACGTAATTTCTATGGCTTCTAATAGTAATAAACTACATAACATAATTAATTATTAAAGAGAAACATTTTTTCATAAAGGATTTTTTAAATAGTTAAAGTCAATGCAAAAAAGTATTTTTTATAATTTTTCAGTAAAAATTATGTATTTCATAATAAATTTTTTTAATAATAAAAATTATTCACTTAAAATTATGTTTTTTGAATAAAAAAACGATTGGATTGAAAATATATTTGTTTTACTTTATTTCATATGAAATAAAGAGAAAATATATTCACTTTTATTTTCAATAATATTTTTTAATATTAAACGAACGATACGTCATGAGGAGATGAGAAAATCATTCTCTATAGCATCTTTTTATTACCATGTCTTTAATTAATCCCTTATTTTTTTTACAAATAGTACACGAAAATTAAAAAAAATACTTTTTTACAGAAAACAACCTATGAAAAAAATATTTATACAAATTTTACTTCATTTATGTATAATTACGGAAATTTAAATGTTATTGATATGTCTCTAACAACTACGGTTATCTAAAAAAATATTAAAAAATATATAATATCTCGTCTAACTACATACCTAAGAATACGTAAATGCATTTTTTTTTATAGATAATAATCTATGATATGAATAATAATAATGTAATGAAAATTATTACTTTAAAGCGCAAGATTATACATTTTTAATAATAATTATTTAAGTAAATGCCTTTGAAGCTTAAATATTTAATAAAACAATATTTCTTTTAAATATCACTATATATTAAATATTTTGAATAAAATTGAGTATAAAGGTTGGATTCAAGTTAAATGTTTACTTATTTAATTTAAATTGTTAATTGTGACCTTTGTAATATTTTACATTGTTGTTAAACTAAATATTAAAAAAAAATCTATAGTTTTTATTTTAATAAAAACTAGAAGGAATATGAGAAATAGTATTAACATGTAAATTATTAAAACAATACGAAGTTTCAACTGGTATTTGTTTGTGACAAAATTCGAAAAACAATGTATAGTTTTTGAAGATACTATAAATTATTATTGGGATTATCATAACAATAATATTGATATAAGGAAGTTATAATCAATTTAAAGTAATATTATTTATATTGGTTGAATATCTTGGAGATATTAGATTTGCAATAATATTAATACCAAAATCAAAGACTTAAAAAAAAACACAAATCAATTATTATTTTAGAATAATATTGGCATAAAAACACATTTTCTACAATATTGCGATATTAATATATCAAGTAATAATACAATAATACAATGTACAGACAAATTTACTCATATACAAAATAATTAATAACAAATATGTTAGCAATCCAGAAAAAAATGAGAAAACCGCATTATATCTTTACCAAAATACAAATAAGGATCGAAAAATAAAAAAAAACAATAGATGAAACATGATAAAAAAGAACTTACCGTTATCACAACTCATCCCTAACTTTAGCATAACTCTTACAAAAGTTCAGCATATCTTCTAAGGACCTGTCTCCATTGTAATCGGCGAGTTGTTTCCCCTCAGAATATATTTTGAATGTTGGTAAAGTTTGTATGGAAGCAAAATCCGCTACTTTGGCGTTCTCCGCCGCTTCGACAGCTATAGCCTTCACTGGAATATTTTCTTTTTTTAGTGTCGTTGCCAATCTACTGAACGCTGGTTTAACTGTTGAACAGTGGCTGCACCCTGGAATGAAATAAGATTATATGTTGTTTTTAGTTTCAAGCTGTATTCTGCTCATAACAGGGTGAGCAGACGGAACCTAGTATTAAAACAGTTCCCCCCTCAATTTTCCTGACATTGTGTATTGAGTGGCGGAACTCAACGCCTCGTTTAGTCTTGGCACCAGAGTTCAAAATGAATATAATTCATGTCGCAAAGTTCAAATCGAATATACAACCGTCGTGTTTAAAGCCATATACTGTCCTTCTGCGCCACAGTGATCCTTCATTTTTATTTAAAAAAAATATCATATAACAGGTATTATCTTTTTTTACTTTTTTTAAGTTTATAAATGTATTTTTGGCTGTTAATTTCCAAATTATTTTTAAATTAGCCAAAGGTAGTGTAAAAGTATGATTTACCGACAGGTTTCCTACCTCCACTACTATGCGGAAAAAAGAGTTTATAAGACAAAAAAAAAGAAAAAAAATACACTCACAAGTAGCAAAAAACATGACAAACGTCGGCTCCTTCACAGCTATAATGTTCTGGAAGTTGCTGTCGTCCGCCATTTGCACGTTCACGCCGAAACCCGCACTCTGGCTGTCCGACTTGCTCTGCGACGTCGGCGACATATCACCCATCTGACTGTGTATGAATGATACGAAATCAGCTTCCTGAAATAAAAAAAAATATGGTTTTTGAATTTTAGGGCTATTTTTGTTAAGGATATTTAATTTTTGAATGTCTAATTTGAGAAAATAATTATATTAAAATATGGTATTTAAAAATGATATTAAAAATAATTCATTAGAAGCCGGTGCAGCTTTTCCATGCTTATCGCTTCGCTATCCAAAATTACTTTATTTAGATTTATGCCAATATAGATAGATATTAAAGGAAAAAAACACAAAAATCACATACTTTTCTCCCACCGCTGTAATCCTCGACGATTTTATCGAAATAACTAAAATATTTGAGTGTCGGATATCCTTTGACGTCGTAGTTCGCGCACAGATCCTGCTGTTTAGTACAATCCACTGCACCGAAGGCGACCATTAGTTCATCGGAGAATTTTTCAGCTGCTTTCACGAATTCCGGTTTGGTGCTTTTGCAATGGCCGCACCCTTTTAGATAAGAAATAAAATAATATTTAAACATTATATTATAAAATATAATTTTTACCTATACTGGTAACAATGATTAGTATTATAAAGTCTACACTAATATAATAAAGCTGTAGAGTTTATTTGATTGAACGCTTTAAGGGGTCGGAGGAGGCCGCCAATGGACTATAGTACTTTTATATAGGTACATAAAAAATAAATAAATAAATCAGCTTCACGCTGTATCCCGCATACAGCAGGATAGGCAGAGGAAACATAGTGTTAATACACTCCGTTCCTCGCTTTCCGCCGAATTGTTCGAGGCATGCCCGTTGAATGGCGGAACTCGACGCCGGGTCTGTCTTAGTGCCAGAGCGAAGAAATAAAAATATTAATATAATATAATCATTCGGTTCCACGATTAATGTAGGGACCAGCGTTGTACCTTAAAGTAACGTAAACTAACAAAAAAAAGCCAAACACTCACAAGGTGCATAAAACATAACGATAGCATGTTTAATTTTCCGTAACGTATTCCTAAACGTGGATGTATCAAGATGGCGTACAGCAGACTCCTCCTCGGACCACGGTGTCTCTGGCGGCGGCGGCGGAGGCGGCTCTTGTGGTGACTATAATTAAAATATTAACATGGAATTATTTAGAAATAAGGGTTAAAAAATATTTTTAAAAGGATTTATGATAATTTTATTAGGAGGCGAGTCGTGGCGCAGGGTCACAAAGTGTAACTGTAAACGCGACTGGGTGCGGGTTCGATCCCTACTTGGGGAAATTAAATATTTATATAAATATATATTTCCACTTCTTCGCTCTGGTGTCGAGGCAAAACGCGGTGTTAAGTTCCGGACACTCAACACGCAATGCATCCAGAATTCGGTGGAAAGTGGGCAGCAGAATGTCTTAAGACTAGGCTCCCTCTGCCTACCCCGCTACATGCGGGAAAAGCGTGAAACCAAAAAAATTGCTAAGGAAGAAATATTTGTGTCAATTTCTCTTTTGTCACTCATTGCCTGAATTCGAGGCATGTGCCTTAATTGGAAGGTATTAACTTGCATTACTTAAATATTACGATTCTCCGAGTGGGGATCAAATCTTCCATCCATTTTGAATATTTTTACTATATACATCTTCATATTTATATTTCGCAAATAAGATATCAGATTTAAAGTTGTAATTTTCTTGTTACAGTAGTCCGTGATCAGATTAATTCTTTAATACATTTTTTTTAAATTCATTTTTAGAAATAAACAAGTGACAAGTTTGAATAAAAATCAAAGGGTAATGATTAAAATCTCATATCAAACTCAATAAACAAACTATATACCTATATCTATATCTAAGTAAAGTTTTAGTATTTAAAATGATTTCAAATAATAATAAATAATTAGTATTACAATTTTTAAACTTAAAAGCTAAGAAAAATACGTATTGCGATAGAACGTTTGGAGCATATTGGGACTAACGCTAGCAAATTAAACAAAAGGCGATCTACGAGTGCACATCCACAGCTTCATCGACACTAACAACGCCTCCTATGTGAAACCGCATTTTTATTATATAAATCCAGCTCCATCTAGGCATCCTATATGGGAACTAGTATTAAAGTTTGTACTACGCGTCGCTATTGCCCCTAAATACGTTACAGTTTAAACTTCATTGTTCCTCATTAATAGATCGTTGTAAATAAAAACGTGATAAATTTTAGTCACTACCCCTAAATTGAGTGATATATAAATTTAGTTGTAGTAACATAAAAACTTTGCCAGAAGCGGGATTCGAACCCGCGCCCACCGAAGTGGACTGCGACCTGAACGCAGCGCCTTGGACCGCTCGGCCATCCTGACTTTGGAAACAAGGGATGAATATGTTTTATGGTATACAGAAATTTAATATTTTAAATCGATATAATGGGGTCAATGGTGCTAGTTTGATAGGATCCGTCATGTAAGTATATCTATCAGAAAAAATGATTACATTTAATAAAATCGATTAAATGTAAAGGAAGTTGTGGAATTCAAGATTTTTTATTAGCTTCACGCTGTATCCTACACAGCAGAAAAGTCTGTGGTGGGGACCTAGTGTTAAAACACTACGCTCCCCATTTTCCACCAAATTCTGGAGGCATTACGTGTGAAGTGTCGGTACTCAACGTCGCGCTTTTGCCTCGACAACGGAGCGAAGAATTGAAAATATTAAATATTTCCTCCTCGATCGAGAATCGAACCTACGATATGTAGCATTTACGGTCGCACGCTTGTTCCCCTACGCCACAACTGGCCTCAAGTTCAAGACTAGATTTAAACTTCAGAGTGCTGCAAAAGAAAACCAAAATAATTAATTTACTAAATAACAAAAAATAAAAATGTGTATGAGTTTATCTTATATTATTAGTCATCTCTCTATAATGTAATTGCAAATGCAATATAAAAAATAAAATCTAATACCAGATAAAAAAGAAGCCTTCATACAAGAGATTAATCCACGAAGTAATAACACATACCTTAATAAACTCAACAATCTGTTCCTCCTGTCGAGCGTGGCCGGCGTCGTATTTGAACTCGCCTCTGCTAAAGTACTTCAGCGTCGGATAGCCTTTGACACCGAACCTGGACGCTAACTCGGGTTGCTTTGTGGCATCCACAGCCGCTAGAAGGCCGTCTATCTACAATTTTATTTATATTTATTTATTAGAAAATATAAATTTAAGTATCTTGTTTTGAGTATATTTAACAATATAAGGCTTAAAAGTGAAATGAAAAGTGTATTTTTATTGTTAACTAAAATCAGCTTCACGCTGTATCCCGCACACAGCATGGTAAAGGCAGAGGGAACCTAGTGTTAAGAGACTCCGTTCCCCACTTTCAGCAGAGTTCTGGAGGCATTGTGTGTTAAATGGCAGAATTCAACGCCGCGCTTGTCCTCGACACCAGAGCGAAGAAATGGAAACAAATTTAAGTAAATATTCCATCTCCTCAAGTGGGGATCGAACCCACAGCCAGTCGGTTTTACAGTCACACCTCGTGCCGCTGCGCTAAGACTGCCCTCATTTAACTATTGTTAACTAAACAATATTATTTTTGTGAAAGGCACAAGAAACTTTTGTTCATTAATGTTTTTAAGAAATGTCACTAGTTTTACTACAAAATTAACAAATATAATATACAGCTAGTAGTTACAAAATCAATAATAAATACCTTTTCGTTTTTAATCCTAGCCGCTGCTTTTTCATATTCGGGTTTAATACGTTTGCAATGGCCGCACCAAGGCGCGTAGAACACTACTAACGCATTTTCCACCTTTGAAAGCACACTGTCGAATGTTTCAGCTGGGAAAATATTTAATTACTATAAAAATACAGCTTTATGCTTTATCCAAATAGCGGAACAGAGAAAACAGAGTCAAGACACTACGTTTCCTGTGTTTCGCTAAAATTACAGATATTGCATGATGAGTAATTCAACTTATCATTATTTTTCCAGAGTGGAAATAATAAAAGAAATAAAAAATATATTTTTTTAAACAGAGCACCTAAAGCTAAGACAAGTCCGTTCCCTGTGTACTCTTTACATTTTCGTATAATAAAATTGTAACTGATCACCACCTTTACATGAAAGATGTTTAAGAAAATCGATTATTGAGGACATTAAACAATGATGTCATTACGGTTCGTTTGTTTGTCTGTAGTGCGTTTGTACACGTTAATTTTACTTACCAAATTAGGTACAGTTTTCACTACTGTATTTTGGCAAGCTGCCCTTAACAAGGAGTATTAGTTTTTTTTCAATCGATTCATAAATAAAAAAGTTATCAATATCAATTTAAATTTAAAGTATAAAACAACATGAACGGGCGAAGCCATGAATGGGAGTTTCTAGTATCTACTAAATGTACATTTTTCTTTATTTTATATCATCATTATATTCATATGAAATTAAATATCTTACCCTTCAGGACTCGAAACAAATTATTAGATAACATATTATAGATATCAATGACATATATGACATGAAGTAAAAAATGTAACATTAAAGAAGGGAAAGTTCAAAAAAGTTTATTAAGGAATTTTAAAAAATATATAATTAAGTTTAGAGTATCTTTATATGGCACCAAGCTTTCTAAGTAGTGGATTTATATTAAAATGATTTATGTACAAAGTATATATTTTTATCTGATAAATTCGAGGCCGCTGAGGCGCAGAATCTGGCTATAAGCGCGACGGCTGTGGGTTCAATTCCTAACTTGTCTAAAGAAATGGGCTATAAAGTGGGGAATAGAGTGTCTTAACTCTAGGTCCCCCCTGCCTACCCTGCTATGCGAGCAAAAGCTTTAAGTTGCTCTCTTTTTTCTCTCGTCTGGACGCATGAATTGCTTGTCAGTTTTAAATATAAAGGTCCAAACTTATTGTTTACAAACATTACAAATAATTTCCCAGTCTTTTTACAAAATGTAAAATAAAAAAAGATTTACAGTCACACTTTTAATAATTATAATAATTAGTAGTTAATTATTATAAAAATCATATATTTTAAAATGAATATTGGTTATTTTATCATTTTATTATCTCAAAGATAAAATGAAGCCATACATTATTCTTTTACACTAGTATATGAAACCAATAATTAAGTTTATAACTGTGAATAAGGGATATTGATTTTTCACTAAATTAATTTACTAAAAATACACATTAAAAGATTAAGCTATTTTTAGAGTTCTGTACTTCAAAAGGATTATGACTGATGATGAAGGACTTATTGTTTTTCTCAATCAAAAAAAAATCTACTTCACGTTGTATCATAGCATGATAGACTGAGGGAACCTAGAGTTAAGACACTCCGTTCCCCGCGCTTTTCCTCGAAACCAGAGCGAAGAAATGGAAATATAAATTTAAGTAAATATTTCATTTCATCTCCTTGAGTGGGGATCGAACCCACAACCAGTCGATTTTGTAATCACACTTTGTGCGCCACGACTGGCTTCTTTGTATTTGACTATTTTTTTTTATAATACTTACAAGTAAGATGTACAACTTCAGAATCTTGAGACCAGCTTTCATCGACCACTTCTTTTTTCTTCTGTTGTGATGTTGGATCTCTCATAAAGTCTACTATAGCTTGATGTTTGTTATCTCCATTGTAGGGGAAACGATATTGACCTTTTCTATTAAAGGAATGGGGATATATTATTAGAATAATATAATTTCGCATAGAAATCTTTTAATTTCGCATTGATATCAAAACAACAAAGTCTAAATTAAGTTCACATATTAAATAAACCATTTTGTGTTAATAGAATCTTAACATACATATTTTTGTTTATTTCTAGAATATGGTCATAAGAAAAAAATTAAGTGATACTTACTCAAAGAACAAAAGTGTGGGGAAACCAGTTATATTATAGACTTGTCTAATTTTAGAGTTCCCTGGTTTTGACACATCTATTGCCGCCAAGAATGCTTCACCCTAAAATAAAAAAATATATTTAAAAATTTAAAATATATCAAATTTATCTTCAAATTGATTTATTAGGTTATTTTAAAGCTAAGTTATACATAGTAATTTTATTTAAAAAAATAATGTAAAATGAGACATAAGTTCAATATGAATAGTGCGGTGTTTTCAATTTTATAAACAAAATGATCTGGAATCTATCAATATTTTTTGGTTGCCAAGTTAACATTTTCGTACATACATAATTACAAACTATATTATTTGCAAATTGGTGTATTTACATCTTGTAAATACTTGGTTAATATATTTGGTTTGGTGCTAAAAAAGACAAGTCCAATCCCGAGTATTAATAAGTTAAACACGCTGGACACGAAACTTGGCACTCATATAGATTGTTGATTCTTATGTTAGTTAAGTCAATAACAGCACATATAAATATTAAACTTGACTTGTTTCACATTTATTATTGTGACATAATTTTTATAAAAACATTATTATCTATACTTTGTTATATCTATGTTTCATAGTTAACATTACTGTTGCTCTTTATAATAGTAACCAAAAATTTACCATTTTAAAATTTTGGTATGCACACGCATAATTAATAATAAAAAAAAATATAAAAAAAATTATGTGCATAATAATTTATTATGCACACAATTTTTATTTATATATTTTTAAGTATAAGTATTATTTCTTTATACAAGTAATCAATAATAATTTAATTTTTAACCTTCAAATCAGCAGCAGCAGCTACATAGTCTGGTTTCAGGGACTTGCAATATCCGCACCATGGGGCATAGAACATTATTATGGATTTTTTATATGTAGCTATGCCTTTCTTGAGAAATTTTGATAAAGCCTGGCAAAGATATGTTAAATAATAATATATATAATATATGGATATTTCATGTATATTATACTTAAGAATATATGGATATTCTTAAGTATAAAATACATGAAATGATAAAAATATATTATTTTAAAAATTTATACTATTAATTTAATAAGGCAGAGGAAACCAAGTGTCTTAACACTAGGTTTCCTCTGCATATATCACTGATTTAAATATTATTAAACAATTTGAAACAGTCAAGCGTCTGTGACAAATTGAACATCCATACATAATTGTATAAACTGATGCTAATATGTTTGTTTGATATTATTGAATGCCGTGAAAACGACTAATTATTCAAATCAATGTTTAATTATCATAAATACTTCCCGGTGGCACAGCGCTTCTGATGAATTATCTTCATTTAGTGTGATTGTTGCAGTGCCTCCAGAATTCAGCAGAAAGTGGGGAATGGAGTATCCTAACACTAGGTTCCTTCTGCCTACCCTGCTGTGTACAGGGATACAATGTGTAGCTGATTTATTTTATTTTAATTAACCTTTTTTTCTTCATTCTGGTATGTGCACACACATTGTCTCAAAAATGTGGGTGTATGGGGAGCAGAATGTTATAATAGAAGGTCCTTTCTGTCCTGTCTACTATATGTAATATATAAAAAATATCAATATCTTACATCAGCATCAGCAAGGTGGACAATATCTGTTGCACTCGGATCTTCTTCCCATGGTAAATCACCTGTGGGGTCTCGTAGGAAGTTAACCATTGCACTTATAGTGGTGCCCCTGTCATAGTCCTTATGATAGTCACCATCCTTGTAGTGTTTTATAATATAAGGTTTGTCAAATGATACTTTTAATTTTTTACACAGTTTTTTGCCTTCACTGTAAACAAATATATCTGTTTAAAACAAGTTCAGAATTTTATTATTCAAATTAATTTTAAGGCCATTGTGGCAAGATGGCACAGCATCTGTAAATACAATTGTGGGTTTCACTCCCACTTGAAAGAATATATTACTTGAAATTCTGCACTTTCAAAGTACTAAATATATGATATTATATATTTCAAAAATTTAAGTGGCCCTACATTAGGCATTAAGCAAACAAAATGTAGACGCAAAATATATAAACATTATCAAAAATATATACATAAATTGTACTAGTAAAATCAGGCTAGATAGAGAGGGTACTAGAATTAATATTAACCGAGGAGTCAGACAAGGCGACCCTATCTCGCCGAAACTATTTATAGCAGTCTTGCAAAACATAATGGAAGACTTAGCATGGTCAGGGCAAGGAGTCAATGTAGAT
>DWQW01000840.1:0-41882 GCA_018249695.1 Heliconius erato demophoon
GGGTTCGATCCCCACTCGAGGAGATGAAATATTTACTTAAATTTATATTTCCATTTCTTCGCTCTGGTGTCGAGGTTAAGCGCGGCGTTGAGTTCTGCCACTTAACACGCAATGCCTCCAGAATTCGACAGAAAGTGGGGGACGGAGTGTCTTAACACTAGGTTCCCTCTGCCTACCCTGCTGTGTGCGGGATACAGCGTGAAGCTGATTTAATTTAATTCATATTTTTTATATAGAATATATATTTTAAATATTAGTATTTAAAGAAAATTCCTTATAAAATCAATTGTATAGAAATATTATGTTCAATAGAACTAACGCAATATATAGTTTATTTACATTTAATAACATCAGCTATTAAGTTAATTGATATATGGTTAAAAATTCATCTAAATAAATGGCTCAGTGACGCGTACGGCAGTTACAGAAAATTACTATTCTAAATTATATATACAGTGGATAATGGAAACGATACTTTTTATTTTGTCCTTGTATTTAATTGTATTAGCCTTTGTGAACACTCTTTTTATGATCAATTCAATTAAAATACAACAAAAATATATGTATAATAAAAGGGGCCTTCGCGGCACAAGTATGTGACTGTAAACCGAACGGTTGTGGGGTCGATTTCTTTTCGGGAAAACGAATTATTAAGCACTTACATTTTCATTTCTTCGCTCTTAAAACAAGGCAACCCTCAATGCCTTGAAAATTCAGCAGCACGCCCACTCTCTGCAAAATTTTCACAATTTTCTGTTCCCCAAAACAGAGTGTCTTAACACTAGGTTCCCTCTGCCTACCCTGCTATACTCAGGATACAGGGTGAAAAATTTAACTAAATTTCCATAATTCACCAAAAGCCTCGAAACATCAAACTAAACTTCAATTAATATGCGCATAAAATAATCGAGCATCGATAAACCGTATTCAATTCGCGCTGTAGGTACGGAGTTCCAATACCGCAACGTGAAATTTAATAACGATACATTCTGTTAGCTAATCAGAGCGCACTCGCCCGAGTACCTACATGCAAAGTGTGTAATCGGTATACTATTATAAACATATTTTGGTAATGTAACTGGTTTAAGTCTATATATTGGATATTAAATTTTGAAGTACTTGCTGTTTTAAGTTACTTAATAATAATAGTAAAAATATGTATTTTTAGACTAAAATTCCTATTATTATAACATAGATTTAAAATTAACTATTATCGATAGTTATAATACTGAGATCACATAGTTACATGGTTAAAATTAAAAGCTTCACGCTGTATCCCGTACTCAGCAGGGTAGGCAGTAAGTAAGTAAATATTTTATCTCCTCGAGTGGGAATCGAACCCACTACCAGTCGGTTATATAGTCACACTTTGCGCCACGACTAGCCTCATTAAAATTAGAAGAGTCAATATAAATTAATTATTAACAAATTATGAACAGGATTAATATATTAAAGATTTAAAGGAGAAGAGTTTAAAATTGTAATTAACCACTTTAAAAAAAAATTATAGTGGTAATAATAATAAAAAAGAAATAATATAAAAATAAATTAATAAAATTTAACTTACATTATTTTTACTGAGGCCAGTCGTGGCGCAGCGGCACGAGGTGTGACTGCAGAATCGACTGGTTGTGGGTTCGATCCCCACTCGAGGAGATGAAATATTTACTTAAATTTATATTTCCATTTCTTCGCTCTGGTGTCGAGGTTAAGCGCGGCGTTGAGTTCTGCCCCTCAACACGCAATGCCTCCAAAATTCGGCAGAAAGTGGGGAACAGAGTGTCTTAACACTAAGTTCCCTCTGCCTACCCTGCTGTGTGCGGGATACAGCGTGAAGCTGATTTAATTTTGATTTTTTAATTATTTTTACTATGTGTGTAAATAAAAATAGTTTAATAATGATGATCTATTAGAGCCTTTGTGTACAGTGAGGCGTTAGCTCTTATTATCTATGGTCGAGATCACTGGCTATACCACAATTTATTATTAAATATTATTTTATACGCAAGAAAAAATGGTGATTATACATACAATTATTATTATATGAGGCCAGCTGTGGCACAGGGGCGTAATATAAGCGTATATAACGCAATGTTTGTGGATTCAATTCCCACTCAGGAAAATAAGTTATTATATATGAATATTTCATTTCTTCGCTTCAGGACGAAGGCAAAGCGGGGCGTTAAGTTCCGCCACTCAACACGCAATGCTTCCAGAAGTAGGCGGAAAGTGGGTAACGGAGTGTCTTAACACTAGGTTCCAAAGCTAAAAATATATACAATTTATTATTTTTTTCTTATATACTTTTCCTAAACGTTTCTAATTTTTTTTCAACACTTTGAAGGATCAACTTTTTAATCAAGAAAATATTTGCTATAAATAACAACAAGCTAATCATATTTAATTTAACAGATTAATACAAGACGTGGCGAACGAAACGGCTGATATTTGCGACTCATCGATTTCAAGGAAAAGTGTATCAGCTACATGGGGCCAGAGCTTACATCTTGGCAGCTTCGTGAAAATGCCGGAAGTGCTTCAACCTAGAGCAGTCACATGGTACCATTACTCGAGAGAAAAGGGAAGACATCCAATCACTTTCAAGTATGTTAATAGCGTCGCTAAGTCCCATGAAGTTGCCAGTTCTCTTAAGTTAATAATATTATGAAAGCAAACTTTTACATTTATGTATATGATGATATTGGAAATTAATTTCATTTTCCACTCTGGTAGATAAAGCGCGGCGTTGAGTTCTACAATTAAAACGCAATGTCTCGAAAATTAGGCGAAAAGTAGATAAAAAGTGTCTTAAAAATAGTTTCAATACTTTGTCTAACTTACTATGCGGGGAAAAACGTGAAGCTGTTTTTATTTATGATATAAAACAATGTAAAGAGATTTTTCGATAGTTTATTTTTTATGTAATTCCCCACACGAAATTTAAATTCAACATGACTAACACAGTAAACTTATGCTATAACGTCCCTTATTTTACCTACTTATATATAAACACATTTCAAATATATTTCACAATCGTTTCAAACACATGTCACAATAGCTTTTAACTGTCAAATTATGCCACAAGAAAGCTAAAAAGTGGCAAACAGTAATTACTCATTGCTCACACGAAGTGAACACGCGTGTTACAACACTAATTAAAGTGTTTCCAAATCCAACATTACCACCACTTCCTTCGTAATTAAAATGCAAACGGAAACTCGAGATTCCGCTTCATCCCACGTTTTAAACAAGGTTTTATTCTCTGTGCCATAATTATATCTTAAAATACAGATAGATAATTGGATATCAAATTTGGTGAGGTTAAATGGAAAAGGGGTTAACAGTATTTTTAAATGACGTCCGAATAGATAGCGGAAGCAATTTAAATATTGTATCGAAATATTATTTGTCTGAAGCAAAACAATTTGTTTAACTATATATTTTTAATCTATTATTAATAATTAATACTGGACAGTGATCCAGTATTAAGTGAGTGGCATTGTGAATCTTGGAAAATGTAAATACTAGACCGGTGGAGCACAGTGCGATAGCGTCTGATTTTAAATGTGATGGTTGTAGATTCCATCCCCAACTTAGTTAAAGTATGGCGGTGTTGAGAGCCGCCACTCATGCAATATGTCGAATCTAAACACTTTTCAATTGTGGCACCGCAGTTATACTGTAATCAATTTATATTTATTTTTACTATATAGAATTTAATATGGGTTTTAATATACATATTGTTTATTAGGTAATATTGAATAGAAGAAATATAGTATCGAATAAATAGGTGTTGTTATTGTGAGATATGTAATTGTGACCCGAATACTATTTTATTTTAGCATAAGACTAGTATAGAAATATTTCCTACGATTCCTAAAAAAAGGTCTTAGGTTTTTTTGATTAAAAAAACTGAAAACATGAACACATCGGATTCGGCCGGAAAAATTAAAATTAGGTTCTCTGTACTTTTCTCTACATATAATTTCTTTTGATAAAATGTGAAGCGGCTTTTAAAATTACTCATTTTATAAAATTGATTTGCAGCAAACCAGAAAAATATATAGAGACATCGGAACACGGCTTACTTATAATATCGGTGAACGAGGCCGACGCTGGGAGGTACGACTGTTGGCTTGGAGGCTCCTTGCTCTGCTCCTACAATATCACTGTTGATACTCATAGGTAAGAAAAATATCATGATTTAATTTATTTTAAGTTAGTTTAAGATTTATTTACTTTATTACAATATTTTATACCAGCCAACCGTGGCGCAGCGGCACGAAGTGTGACTGTATAATCGACTGGTTGTGGGTTTCATCCCCACTGGAGAGAACAAGGAGATGAAATATTTACTTAAATTTATATTTCCTTTTCTTCGCTCTGGTGTCGAAGCTAAGCGCGGCGTTGAGTTGACACTTAACACGCAATTCCTCCAAAATTTGGCAGAAAGTGGAGAACGGAGTGTCTTAACACTAGGTTCCCTCTGCCTACCCTGCTGTGTGCGGGATACAGCGTGAAACTGATTTAATTTTAATTTATTTTATACATCAAAATTCTAAATATAAACTTAAAGCATATCAAAAGTTTTTAGCTCAGTTCGTCGAGTCACAAGCCTATGACTCGACGAACGCGACTGGTTGTGAGCTTGATCCCCACTCGAGGAAATGAAATATTTAATATTTTAATTTCTTTGCTCTGCTCAAATCAAAGCTCCCGAATCACAAGTGTTATATCCAATAACTAACATGTCCAAGACATTCAAAATTCAAATGCACAATACAAAAAAAATATTAAAACAAATCCTTTCCCAGATGTTCACCGCCGGAGAAAAGCAATGAATACCAAAAGATATACTCGAATTGGTGTCACGAGTTCGAAAAATATAAGACTGCCATGAAAACTTGGGAGAGAAAACAAGAGGTAACTTAACTTTGTCTACACAAACAAAAGAGCCTTTGCACAATGGAGTCGTGTCAGGAAGCGGCTGCAAAAACTCTCTTTCAACGTTAGAACTAAAGTCAAATAACATTTAACTTCTTATTTTAAATATTATTGGATTCTCTAGTTTACTTAGTGAATTATACTTTTGTTTTATTTTACGTTTAGGAGTGATATGATTTTTTTATAATGAATTTGAATCTGCAATCTCCGCGTGCCATTCAAGACCATTTCCTGCGACACCTATATATTTTCTGAATAAGTATAAAACAAATCCATTTATACTATCCTATTTAATATTATTATTTATTTATTAATATCATCATATTATAACTGTGAAAGTTTGTGACGATGGATATTTATTACATTTTCGCGCAAAAATTACTGAACGGATTTAAATGAAACTTTGCTAATATGGCTCATATATTATTATATAATAATACAATTTATGTGAAAAAATATGTGATTTCACTATAATATAACAATAATTTTCAAAGGACAAAGCTACAGCTGGGTCTGTGGTATTATATAAATATAAAATAATTAATAAAACAATACAATTTCCTTTTCCAGCAGTGTGCGAGACAGAACGATTCAAATCAAAACACGCACCCGAACGAGATTGTGTGATAGCTTCTGAACATCGCCTATCTCATGTTTCAATCCGTCAACTACTACGCCGGGTCCATCCCGGTGCCGTACGTCTCCAACGCCCTCAGATACTTCAATATACTCTCGTGAATATACCCTCCAGTTCGAACACCTCAGTAGTGAACTTAGTGCCCCGTTAAAACAATATAGTGTCGTAAATCATAGACTAAAGTCAATAGAACAAGTGAACACCCTTTATTCAGTGAAAATAGTGATGTGACCGTAAATCAACGTATAGCCAAAGTGATTTTAAATTATAAATAAATAAATAAATAAACGTTTATCAATACAAATGTTAAAGAAGTGAACCAATTGTGTTTAATTGAAATATTTATATTTATATATGAAAATAATAAAATTCCTATATGAAAAACTACAGGTTTATACGAAGTTCTATATGCATCGGAACATGAGAAGGTGATTGATAAATATGGACATTATAATCTTAAGGACTATAGCGTTGTGCGTTGCTTTGTTAAACATTGTATGTAAAAAGATTTCATCTATCATTACAATAAGTACGCTTCGAGTAAGTAGTCTTGTCTTAGAAACGAAATTACATTGTTTTCAATACATTTCCATAACTACTATAGTTAAGTGACCAAATGGAATTGAACCCAGAACCATCGCTTGTCATTGTTAGTAGTTAGACTCATACATTATTATTATATTAGCATTGCATTTAAATTGCCTATAAGCCATTGTAGTGCGTGTGATATATCATAATTAATAATTGTATTTATTCAGTATATCCTGCTAGGCATTTCCATATTATTATTTACGTTTTCGATTTATGTGTCAGATAAATTTATTTGTCACATTATATCACTATCACCAGGTAATTTCGATAACAACATTGAAATATATATATATATATATATATATGTATGTCGAAAGTTATTTATTTTATGATTACAGAGTATCATGCATCATGATAGTGCATAATTTAATGCAAATTTATATATTAAAATCCAGTACATCATCATCAAAAGTCTATTTGAATCAAAGAAAACTTAGAAGCCACGTATCTTAATCTGAAATGTAATTAAGTTTGTTAGCGAGTGATTAAGACGATCTCTCCATAATGGGTGAATAATACGTATCGCTATTCGGTTCGTATTTCGTATATTCGAATCTCCGAGGGTTGTGGCCTCATTATTTTTCCCCTTTTTCGTGTAAATAGTTACCTAATTCTTTTTTAATATAAGTGTACTATAGAATGCACGTCCCTAAACGTAATGAATATAATTTAAGCCTGTGATAAATAAGAAATTCGTTTAGGAGATATAATTTTATTATGTGTATATCGAACACTGGTATGTAAGTTATTGTTTCTTACATTATATATTTATCTCGAAATTTAATAAAAAAACCTTATTAAGTACGAAGTTTCTACAGAAATGCCATATATTTTAAAATATAATCACAGACTGTAGTATAATAGAATTCACATTCCTTTGCCACTGCCGTAATATAGAAGTATATTAAAACTTAACTGGTTATGTGTTATATCTTTTAAGAAAAATAAAATGTTAAGATTTTAAATAAAAAGTACTTAAATTCGAAGCTGCAAAAGTGGTCTAACCTATTTCTGTATTTTACGGAGCCTTTTTTAAACTTGTCTCTAAGAATTACTCAGATTTTTAGGAAGAAGTCTTTTTTGAGGAAATTTATAAGTAAATATTATTTTATATAGAATTAAATTATTGATAAAAAAAACTATCGGGTTAGATCACTTCACTTATTTCTACGCACTATTATACATGCGCATATGAAATAGAGGTTTACGGTACAACCGTATTTTATTAAGAACGAAACAGCAATAATATGTATTATAAATATTTGATTTTAGTAAATATTGCTCACTTGAGTGTATAGTATAGTATGTATTCGTGGAAGTACGGAATAAAGGCCTATTGTAACAATTTTAATTAGTTTTTATAATCAGAACATTAACAAAAATAATTTCAAAATTTTAATTTATCTTTTATTCTATAGACTATAAAATTTAATTCTAAAATTGCTTTATTTAAAAGTTATAGAACGTGATAAACGTGATAGTTCAAACCCGCTTCCCTGTCTGCGTGCATACTGACTCGAAATATTTATTTATATTATAAAAAAATTGTGAAGAAAATATTATATCGTAACCAGTGTTTAGGAAATACTCTGCATATTTTTGTACAAAAAAATTTAATCTAAATGTGTCTAGATAATTAGTAGATAAGTGATGTTTCTCACGTATCATTCTCATTGGTACCTTATTGAAAGTGAATGTCACGTTTACACTTCAGCGTTTTGTGCTTTGCTCAAATAAAAAAGCTATTGAATTAAAATATATGCGAAGAAAAAAATATTATGAGTATATGTAAACAAAAAATCCTTAGTATTCTATATTTAATTAATATAATTCTTCTTTAGCTTCACGCTGTATTTGAACGTAGTGTTAACACACTCCGTTATCCATTGTGTATTTATTTTTAATATAAAATATTAAACCAAATATTCGAGTCCCGAAATATAAAATATATTAATAAACATAACTGAAAAACAAGCATTGAACACAAAAACCGCAAAAGTGTAAACGGAGCCATTCCACTCCATATCATTTATAATACGTAAGAGCTTGTATAATATTGTACTAACGTCACCAATATTTCTATTTATAGCGCAGTCGAATTAAATTTACAAACGAAATGCATATTAACAAAATTATATAAATATTTTTTCTATTATAGTATTTTATTATAATGCCATAGCTAATCTTTTACTGTAGCACAATTCATTTATTTCATAATATATTAACTAAAACACATACCCTAAATTCTGAATGAAACCAAAACCGGCCATTTTATACTAACGTTATATCGATATATTATTTTGAAATTCGCGTATTCTATAGATGAAATTGAAAAGCTCAACTAATGAAATAATAATTTTCATATTATATCCGCCATAATAGTATAATTATAAAATTAGGTGCTTTTAATTACATTTCTTTTCGCAAATACGTATATTTTCTGTCATATCATGATGTAAATACATGATCGGATATAAATAGAAGTAAATATATGAGCTTTGTCGTTTATTGATAATGTATGTATTTTATAAGATTTAGTGATTATAAATTTATGGATCTCCCAACTTGGGGTGGTTCCTGCGCAATAATTATAGCTAACTTACTATTATTGTCTGTACTATTGGAATAGCTCTGTAAATTTCACATGTTACTATACTATGTAAGTTAAATTTCAAAGTAGAATTAAGATTTTATATAATAAATCTATGAAATGTATCTTGCAGTTTGTTCGAGTTTTATTTGTTTAATCAATTTTTTAAGTCTGAAATATATTTTGTGTTTAAGATTATGTCTGTCAACTTAGCACTTTGTTTACCTAGACCGTGTTCCCAGAATAATTGTTTTTAGGGTAGGCAAAGGGAACCTATTGTTAAGACACTCTGTACCCCACTTACCGCCGAATTCTGGAAGCATTGCGTGCTGTGTGGCGAAACTCAACGAGCGAAGAAATCATATATAGATTTAAGTAAATATTTCATTTCCTCGACTGGGAACGAACCCACAACCAATCGCTTTTACAGTCACTGACTGGCCTCATACATGGCAATAAAAACAAAATTAGTTTTTTTTTAATAAATACACCATACATAAATACTATTTACTATTTCTCCCAAAAAAAATCCACACGTACACACATAATTTTACATGTACCATACTTTACAAATGGATTCTTAACGTCAACAAGAGTCAATTTTTTTTTATTTTATTACAGAGAGGTCTGGGATAAGCACGTTTAAAATAGTATCAATTCATCAAGTCACACACCGGGTTGACATTTTCGTCATAACAGAAACGGGGAGCGAACCCCATACCGAGAGGGGGTCTATAAAAAAGAGCGGGCCTCGTAATTATATAGTGCCACTAAACTAATTTCACGATACATTGCCTACGAAATCTGTGCTTGGCACCGCCTCGCCCACTAAATGTGATTTCGCCTTCCAAACCTGATTACTATTGTTATATGCCATTTCATATGAATTACTAATATAGCACTAGGTGTTTAGGAAAATTGCTGATGGCAGCGGCGGGTCGGTTATTTTGGTTGTTTAGTTATTGAAGAAAGAAAAAATATGTATGTAGTAAGTATGATTAACTTTCTGTAATAAAATAAATAGGTAGGTTTGTGTGTGCTTATTATTATTAATAAAGATTTGGACATGCTAACATTAGAGAGGTCATGGTCAGATGGTGTAAAAATATTTAGTCGTAATCTTGAGGTATTTAGGTACGATTCCCATTTAAAAGTATAATTTATTTTGTGTGTTCCCGCTCAGGTGAAACAAAGCACGGCGTTGAGTTGCTATACGCAATGACGTGTCTCAAATTCAGGCGGAGAGTAGAGAAAAGAATGTCCTAGCACTAAGTCGTCGCTGTCGTATGGAATAAAGCGTGAAGCTGACCAAACATTGATAATATTATTCAATTTTACCCAGAAAGAATACAATGTTTTTGAATTAAAATGCTAAGAGCTATTGTTTAGATGTTAATAAAATTTTCTAGTACATGTAACAAATTATAATTCAACAATGTAGTTTTATATTATATATTTTTATCATTAAAAGTATTTTAAATTTACTGTTAACGCCAAGTGAGGCCAGTCGTTGCGCAGCGGCACGAGGTGTGACCGTAAAATCGACTGGTTGTGGGTTCGATCCCCACTCGAGGAAATGAAATATTTGCTTAAATTTATATTTGGTAACACCAATTATATCTTTATATCTATCGTATTGAAATATTTACTTTCACACATTTAACTAATAAATCATCCATACAAAGCCTAAACAAGAAATAGCAACTACCCTCAGATTGCAGTCCGTTGATAAGATTGCAGATCGCGCCATAACCGGTGGGAAGTTAGCGAATTTGTCAAACTACCCGCAACTTGGAACTTTAACTAACGTACGACTACACGTAACAAACTGCATATTGCCTCGAGTTCTAGTACGTCGTAACTTATATTACTTCACGTGTGTTCTTTTAGGTGCTAAATAATGTAGGCGAATTATTAATATGAGGCGAGCGGTTATATATATGGTTTGTTGATTTTCACTGTTTTTTTTAGTTTCACGCTGTCTGTATCCCTCATGTAGCAGGATAAGCAGAGGGAGCCTAGTGTTAAGACACTCCGCTCCCCACTTCCCGCCACATTCTGGAGGCATTGCGCGCTTAGTGCTAGAACTCGACGCCGCGATTTTCCTCGAGACCAGAGCGAAGAAATTAAAATATTAAATATTTCATTTGTTTGGATAGGAATCGAACCCTCAACCTGTCGCGTTTACAGCCACACGTTTGTGCCCCAGCAATATGACTGACCTCAAATAATGTAAACGAGTTATTAATATGAGGCAAGTGGTTATATGGTTTGTTGTTTTTACGGCGACGTTCCCATATTTAAGTAAGTTATTTGCGAGTATGAATATAAACTTGGAATTTACTGTTCCTTCGTATAATTAAATACGTTACTAAGCTTGGAACAAAGTTGACACTATCAAAAACATATTAAATATACAATTAGCTCTTTTACTATCAGCTATAAAGTTAAAAAAGATTATTTCATTCTTTCAGCTTCACGCTGTATCCCGCAGATAGCAGGGTATGCAGAGGTAACCTAATATTAAGACACTCCGTTCCCCACTTTCCACCGAATTCAGGAGCCATTGCGTGGTTGAGTGGAATTTAACGCCGCGCATTGTCTTGGACCGGAGAAAGAAAATTATAATCGTATTTTTTTTCAGAAACGTAGTCACGTATATAAACTATATTATAAATACACATTTTGATTTTACAAATTTTGACATTATGAAACTTATATTTATTTCTATTCTATACAACTGCTAAAAAATAATAAAAATATATGGTATTGTAGTGCAAAAATTGATCAATTTCATAGCATATCTAATTGCAGTTTTCTATGGGTGCGGACCGCGTAATCGCTCATTTCACGGCGTTCCCGTTGCGGACTTCAACCTCATTAAATAATAATTGCTGGTATAAGAACCTAAGAGAGAACTTACAACTGGTGACTTGGCGTTAAATATTGTATGTAATAATGAGTGAATCGATATTTGTGTTATTATTATCGATAATCGATTTTAGTTTATTTTAAATAATATTTTGTAGTTTATCTAAGTTATTTTAAAATACCATACCTATATTTTTGTGTACTTTGAGTTAATTTACCTTTATTATACATATTAAAAAAAATTGCAATTTTTAAAATGCAAATTTCGTTAACATATACACGAGTCGGTATATGGGATTCCTTGTAACTAAAAAGTAAGAAGAAATATTACACTTACTTAAAGTTAACTTTAAAATATATAGTGAAACTTTGTTGTCCATCTGACTGTCTGGCTGAAGCTTCTTTTTCAACGCAATCAAAAGAATGCATTGATGCTTCGATTTTTGCCGCGTATTGTATGAAATTTGCCGCGTAATTAGAACGTATAGGGTACTTTCCGTGGATCTACATTTATGAACTGGGCTCAAAGTGACAACTTACAATATAAACAAAGAAAAAAAATCATATAAAAAAGTCGTCAAAAACTTATACTGATGTTTGTTATTACTTGTATTTTCCGTTGACCTATAATCCTGAAATTGATTCAGAACCCTCAGTGAGCGAGTCCAGCTCACACTTAACCTATTTTTTTATAAAGGAAGTAAATATTTGAACTTCCATTTACAACATGGAAAATTAAATGTTCATTTCGATTTAAGCTGCCAATAGATTTCTGATAGCTAAATGAATGTATAATACTATAGATGTTAAACACAATAAAAGTAATCAAAACAGTGGTTTTGTCGGCATACACTACCGTGCGGTAAAACATTCATCATTTTTACTCAAAATAGTTATTATAAGTAAAAATAACTTAGCATTTTATAATATTCGCAATATTAAAATTATTTTGTATAAAATAAGAGTAACGAGTACCGTTATCGAGGCCAGTCGTGACGCAGGGGCACAAAGTGTGACTGTAAAACCGACTGGTTGTGGGTTCGATCCCCAGTCGAGGAGATGAAATATTTACACAAATTTATATTTCCATTGCTTCACTCTGGTGTTGACGACAAACGCGGCGTTGAGTTCTGCCACTCAACACGAAATGCCTCCAGAATTCGGCAGAAAGTGGAGAATGGAGTGTCTTAACACTAGGTTCCCTCTGCCTACCCTGCTGTATGCGAGATACAGCGTGAAGCTGACATAAAATTATTTTGTATGAAATAATAGTAACGAGTTCAATATTATATTAGAGTATTCTACTGCCAGATTAAAAATGAAGGCAATTACTAAAATTTGTTCTTCTATCATTTCGTCAGCGAGGGTCTAGAGATCTTTATTGGGAATTACTTCCGGCCAATATGTCGCCAGACAAGGGTCCATGTCGTATAGACACATTCGACATGATGAAGGACTTAACAACTTTCTTTGAGATTGTATATAGACAACGATACAAACTACATACGTTCATTATTTATATATGTATGTATGTGTTGGCGTAGGGACAAAACTATACAAATGTAAACGTGACGATTTTAAGTTCGATTCCCACTTAGGGAAATCTAATATTTAATGTTTTCATTTCCTCGCTCTGGTAAAGAGGGTAAAGAGGTAAAAGCGCAGCGTTGAGTTCCGTCACTCAGCAAGCAATGCGTTGAGAATTTGGAGGAAGGTCTTAGCGCTATGTTCACAGCTTCCCTCGATCTACCCTGCTCTGTGCTGGATACAGCCCAATGCTAAACAAGAAAATATATATAAATTATATTTTTCGTGATTCTAATTATCTTAAACAAACAGTATGCTTTACATTACTTTTATTCTAGATAATACTTCTATATTGTCACTTCATTTTAAATGAAAGACTTACTCCAGAGCCCAAATTCTTCACAATAAATATGAAAAGAGCCAGACAGTCGCAACCAGCTTAATTTAAAAAAAAACGCATATCCAACATTTTAATTTGTATTTACAAAAGAGGGCTTCTCGAATCTCAGCAAATCTGTTGTCGCAGCCCTAAGGAGCAAACAGAAGGCGTAGACTGCAGTGCGGTCAGGTCGGGCGTGTAATCCTTTAGTACCACGGCTGTGGTGTCCCACTGTAGTAAGCGCATTACCCGAATTAACAATTAGTCATGCCTGCGTCTGCCAAAGTTTGCCCAAATTTACATAACAATAAAGCCCTTTCGTTATGGCGATTTTTAAAATTAATTGGATTGCGAACCGTTGGAAATTTGTATTCCCCTCGTTGTGCCCCGTAATTTGGTGGTCAGTTTGGGAACCAGCGGCATTACTGTTTTCGTGTAAAACAGGGAAATATGACAAATTGTCGTTATTGTGGACATAGATGTGATGAATACAATTTTACACAATTATATTTTTTGGTACAAAATTTTCAAGTTTTATCGTGAACATTTTCAACATTGTTAGATTTCTGTATGAACATGAAATTCTTTGACATTATTATTTATTTAATAGGTATATATATAGTAGGTAATATAAGTTTCAATATATTTTATTTCGATATAAAAAACTACAATTGAAGCAAAATATTGAAAATGTTAAAAAAATATACTAACACTAGCGTTTGTTAAAATTATTTAACCATTTCTATGATTAACTTAACCTTTACAAACAAAATTAAAATTATAAATACTACTATATTAAAATATCCATTGTTTCATTGAAATTAAAAAGACAGAAACAACAACGACGATACAAAAGGAATATTTTAATACTCAATTACTGAAAATAAAATAGTTCTGATGTACGTCAAAACTCCATTATTCCAGCTTTCAATATCAAACCAGCACGTTATATACGTAATAGAATTGGAACGAGTATTAGCGAGCGTCGCATCATTTAAATGGACATCGATAAAAGCTCAAAACTAAATCGAAATCCGAATGAACAAGAACAATACACAGTTTAAATTGTAGAATTGTGAACGGCCGACACACAAAGAAGAATAGAGTCATTTGCCTCTAACAATATTAGTCTGTGACCCCTCACACTATCAGTTTTTGTTTGTTAATCCAGTGAAAAGGGCGTAACTCATTTTGTGTCATCGCGTAATTTAATTTCATTGAACACCCCAAAGTTGGCGTTCAGTTTCGTCACAAGAACCGGATATGGAACTCAATAGACTATAGTTTCTTAATAAAAGAAAAAAATACAGCTTCACGCTTCTACCCGCATACCAGGATAAACAGAGGAATTCTAGTGTTGCGACACTCCATCTCAAATCTTATGTCTAATTTTAGAAATGTCGGATTAAGTGTCGACAATCAACAACGTGCTTCATCTATCAGAGTGGAGAAAAGAGAATAAATTGAATATAATCATTCCCAGAGTGTACCGTCGAGTTTACAACCAAATTTTAACCCACAGCGCCATAATGGTCAACGGTACCTTAATTCGTTAATTAAAATTGTAATTTACTATATCATTAGTAATTAATTATTTTGTTATGTTATAGGCAATGTTAATATTCATACAATAGAGTGTAATGTGCCAATATTAGATAAGTGTGTATCGTAATATAAACATATATAAAATCTTATATGAAGCCAGACGTGAACGCAACATCTCGTGGGTTCGATGCCCAATCGATAAAATAAAATATTTAACATATTTATTACCTCATTTTGGTAATGAGGTAATCCCAGCACTCAAAACTTTCTCCACAAATTCGGCGAAACGTAGCGAACGGAAACGGAGTGTCTTAACACTAGGTCCCGGGTTCTTTCTGTTTACCCTACTAAGTGATATACACAGCGTAAAGCTAAAATGTTATATGAAAATATTTCAAATAATCCAACTACTCTACAGTATGCAACAGCATAACAATAAGTGACATCGGGTACACGTTAAGAAATGCTTAAAATGTAATTCTACAAGAACATTTTTATTTATGACCCCCAAAAATGTAAAATGCAAACGTTTTATTGCCGAGCTTTATAAAAATAGGATGAACAAACAACGTACCTTGTATCTCAAGATGGGGGACGTCCGACCGTATTTGTCCTCCCGCAATGCATCAAAGGGGGACCCTTAAATTTATTTTTAAGAAAAGAAACTCAGGTAAGGGCAGACAATGCCATTTTCTCCGCAAATCTTAAACCAATATTGGAGTTGCTGGTATATTTACTTATAACTATATACAACTAGTAAAGCAAAGGCAGTAGATGTAGGATTTACGTAGACTTCTTGTGTGAGCTAGATTACTATGCGGTGCTTTGATTGTATTGCTTGTGTATTATTAATATTAAACACACAATAAGATTTGCGCATGTTAATTAAAAAATATATATACGTTACAATATATTATTTACTAATGTATTTGTATTCAATATTCAATATAAAATAGCTTTTAATTATAAGCAATTGTTTTTTTTTAACTTCACGTAGTTGTAGGCAGAGGGAACCTAGTGTTAAGACTAGAAATAGAACTCAATGCCGTGTTTTGTCTTGTTACTAGAGTGAGGAAATAAAAATATTAATAAATATTAAATCATTCTCCCAAGGCGGAATCGAACCCACAACCAACGCGTTTACAGTCACACGCTTGTGCCACTGCGCCACGACAGCCTCTGTCTATTATATAAGAACTAGTACTAACAAAAAGCCCTTCATTTATATTGTAATTGTTAAAACTAACTAATAAAGAATATAGAGACGTTTTAAAGACCCTTTCAAATCAAACGGAGATCCTAATCACTGATAAATTTGATTATTCCTCTTAACAAAGAGATTTCATTTTGATAAATCAACGCTTATTGTTATTGAGATTTGTATGTTCACTTCTCACCCTTTGTTTTGGATACAAATAATAATAAAAATAGCTTTTTTTTGAACCAACTTGGGAACCTAGTGTAAGACTAACTTATTCTAATTTAGTTCCCTACGGTAGGTAATGTTAAGTTAAGTAAAATAGTAACGAAATTAATTTTATTTCATCTGCGTACTTGATACTCGAAGCAAAATGTATATTTTGTACAATAAAATATAGAGACCGAGACTTTGCATATTTGCTTTGTTTTGATAACACTAGACGAAAATATTTAATATTTCATATTCCTGAGTAGGAATCGAACCTACAATCTGTTACGCTAACAGTTGAAAGCTCCACGACTGGCCTTCTGTCTTCTTTGTTTCTGTCAGTAATAATAAGTAAATAAATTGATTTAAAAAAAATCCATAAAGAATTCGTATTAATAAACCAAAATTAAGAAAAATAGTTTAATATATTTCATGAATAATATTCAGGTCAGAGGCCAGTCGTGGCGCAACGACACGAGGTGTGACTGTAAAATCGACTGGTTGTGGGTTCGATCCCCACTCGAGGAGATGAAATATTTACTTAAATTTATATTTCCATTTCTTCGCTCTGGTATCGAGGTTAAGCGCGGCGTTGAGTTCTGCCACTCAACAAGAAATGCCTCCAGAATTCGGCAGAAAGTGGGGAACAGAGTGTCTTAACACTAGGTTCCCTCTGCCTACCCTGCTGTGTGCGGGATACAGCGTGAAGCTGATAAAAAAAATGAATAATATACATACGAGTTACGTACACATATCAATGGACGACCATTTAATGTGTGATCGTGATAAAATACAAATAATATAACATAAGGTTCAACCTAATATTATATATCACAAACTCAACCATTTTAAACACCAAGAAAGCATTTTTTCCAAACACAAAGTCACTCAAACGAAACGAGGTATCCTTCTCCTTCCACAAAAGGTATCTTCCAGACACAATATGATGGGTAATTTGCTAGCTTTATATAAAATGATGGCAACATTACTCTCGCGGCGCGGAGCTAAGTGGTGAAAAATGTGAAATATTTAAAATACAAGGTAATATAATAAGGATAGCCGAGATTACACCTTGATCTCATCTATTTTTAATGCAGCGGCTGCAAGTGGGACATTTTTATTGCCTCGGGTCTCTAGATTAGTTTTGTTCTCGGTTTGATGCATATACAATGAGGTCGATTACTCAACGCCCCGCGCAACTTGCTTAGTATTGTAATATGAATTTGAAATGTCGTGTCGTTCTTCAATTTTGATTTGAGAAATGGGATTTTTATTTATTTCTTCTTCTTGATGGTGGTTTGTGGTTAGATAACGATATTTCTGCAGTGTTAGGTATGTTTATAAGGTATTTCTTTTTTTTTTTGTTTCACGATGTACCGCGCAGAGGGAATATAAGAACCTAGTGCTAAGACACTCCGTGCCCCACTTTCTGCCAAATTCTTCAATTCAGAAAAAGATAAACTTAATTAAATAAAAACGAAATAAACAATATTTGCTAATGAAAATTAAATATAAATTATATAATATACTTTTACATTTATGAGGATACATAAAAATATATCAACATTGCCATATAATAAAATAAAAACGACATATTTCATAAATCGCTTCATAATTAGGTACTTATTTAGAAAACGTTGAAAAATTTGAACGTAGCGGGACACGAACCCGCGGCTCCTGGAAACCGACCAGGCGCTCTGACCACTAAGCCATACGTGCCGTACTTCATAATTTTCCATTTTGATTTAGCTGCATACCTACTTTAAGCTCGCGCGCTCGAAACAGAGAAGAACAAATCGGAACAGCGACAGGAGTGACATTCTGTATCGAATGTGAGCACAAAAGTGGGAATATGAACATGTGCAAAAAATATCCGCGTATGCATTTGGGAATTTCGCGTGACAGAGAATTTAATACGAGGGGAGTCTAATATTAAACCTCGGGGACCCATCACTTTTAATATCTGGCCGTCGTCCTGGAGGGCTCCTAAATTATTTACCAAATGGAAAGGTAATGGTCGCGGAAGAGTGCGAATGAAGGTATGCAAATTTTATAAGCCTGTATTGTCGGTCATAAAACCTGTTAGCCTGTTAGCCACGCTTTAGAGTAATGAAGGATGGCGCGCTGGTATCAAAACGCTGAAACAACTTGTGGATGCCACGAGAGGATTACAACGTACTTTGCAATTATGAATCGCCGATTTTAAGAGGACAAAGCTCGTTTAATTCACTTATATTCTTAATAACTTTAAAACTTGAGGCCGGTCGTGGCGCAGCGGCACGAGGTGTGACTGTAAAACCAACTGGTTGTGGGTTCGATCCCCACTCGAGGAGATGAAATATTTACTTAAATTTATAGGTATTTTCATTTCTTCGCTCTGGTGTCGAGGTTAAGCGCGGCGTTGAGTTCTGCCACTCTACACACAATGCCTCCAGAATTCGGCAGAAAGCTAGGAACGGAGTGTCTTAACACTAGGTTCCCTCTGCCTACCCTGCTGTGTGCAGGATACAGCGTGAAGCTGATTTATTTATTTATTTATTTTTTTTATAATTTCAAATTGGTGAAGTCGTTTGATGTCGATGATTTTTTTATTTAATAAAATAATTTTAATAAGTAGAATACATAAAATACTATTTATTTTGTTTGTATAATAATATATATATAAACAAAAAAAATATTATAATATCGTCTCTTCATACGAAAATCTGTTACAGAGTAGCACACCCCCACCCTATTAATTTAGGATTACAACAACAAAATTTATAATTGGTGCAGAAATTAAATCAATGAACATTCAGCAGAACGAGCGTAGGGGGTAGAAAAAATCAGTACTAATCCTACACGTGTCTGCGTTTAGATTGAAGGGGTGAACGAGTCACGGACCATAAACAGTCACGCTAGCTGGCGACCGGCTAACGACGGCCCCGCGACCGCGGCCACGACGCGACGCTGCCGTCTATATAAATATTTCAGCTATAGATATAAAATTAAATCAAATCTGCTTCACGCTGTATTCCGCACACAGCAGGGTAGTCAGAAAGAACCTAATGTTAAGACACTCCGTTCCCCTCTTTCTGCCGAATTCTGGATGCATTGCGTGTTGAGTGGCAGAACTCAACGCCGCGCTTAGCCTCAACACCAGAGCGAAGAAATGAAAATATAAATTTAAGTAAATATTTCATCTCCTCGAGTGGGGATCAAACCCACAACCAGTGGATTTCACAGCCACGACTTGCCTAGATATAAAATTGAGTCATAATAATATATCCTATGAAATTTCGTACTTTTATTATTATTCGTTTCGAATATTATACTTTACTAACCATCCGCACGCGACTTCACCCGCGAAATCACGAAAGCATCGGTGTTTTTTTTTATATATGTATTACTAGAAACTCAAACGTGGCTTCACTCGCTTAAACTTATTATATATATTACAGGCAAAGGATATACTTTTTTAAATATATTTTAAATAAAAAGTATGCTATATCCTTTTTACTTCCTCTAGGAATATGTGTTCAAAGTTTCATGATAATCGGTTCAGTAGTTTTTGAGTGAGAGGAGGTTTATTCGGGAAAATCGCGTTTATATATATCGCACCTTCAGCCTATTTAGATTGCCTACCTATACATATAGAATAACTAAAAAAAATCTAAAAAGTAACACAATTTTCCAAAAAGATTGATATGATACTAAAAACTAAAATAATCAACCAATTTTCCATAAATATATTTAAATAATATAAAATGAATATTCGTATAGATCAAGCGGGCGAAGCCGCGTGAGGGCCGCTAGTAGTAAATAAGACTGTGCGGTAGACAATACAAAAAAATGCACATTCATAAATCATATCGCGTAGCCTTGAAACTATCTACAATGATAAAGTGAAAATTATAATCTTATAATCTGCTTAAAAAAAGTATAATGTATAATATAATACGGTTATATTATTAGCAATTCGTTTTAAATTTACGTATATAGTTATGTAAGAACAAGATTAATTTAAACTCAACTGACTCAGTTGCACAAACTCAGGGGCACAAAGTGTGACTGTAAAATCGACTGGTTGTTGGGTTCGATCCCCACTCGAGGAAATGAAATATTTATTTACATTTGTATTTTAATTTTTTCTCTCCGGTGTCGAGGCAAAGCGCTGCGTTGAGTTCTACTCAACACGCAATGCCTCCAGAACTCGGCGGAAAGTGGAGAGCGCAGTGTCTTAACATTAGGTTTCCTCTGCCTAACCTGCTGAGTGCGGGATACAGCGTGAAGCTGATTTTTATATTGACTCAAAAATCCATCGTCAGACTATTAACAAGTTAGTAGTGAATTCGATTCCTTTTTTGGGTAACAAATAACAATTATATGAGTATTTAAGATTTTGAAAATTTGGGCGGAAAGTGAAAAAGGTAGTAGTAGGTTTTTACACAGTTACTTGATCTTATACTTAAATTTATAATATTCTTATAACTAATAAAGAAAAATAAACAAAAAAACGAAAACAAAAGAAAACGTAAATCATTATTTTAATTTACTAACTTCAGACACCGCTTTCAAAAGGTTAATAAGACATGACACTGTTTGAACTCAGCAGTACTTGAGTCGCCATTTTATTAACATACCCAGACGCTTTATGCCAATGTCAATCATAAGTTTTATACGTGACTTAAGAAAATACTGCTTTATCTGTATTAATTTGAATATTTTTTAACATTTTTAAAGTGTTATTCTACACTTTTGAAAGGAAAATGTCTTTTAAGGAATATAAAAATTTGAACGTAGCAGGATTTGAACCCGCGCTTCTAGAGACCGTCCAGGCGTGTAAGCCAAGAAGTCATTCGATCTCATTAAGCTACGCATGTTACAAATCAAATTATATCAAATCCCGCTACGTTCAAATTTTTATGTGTTTTATAAAAAGAATCTGAATAATTTATTTTCCATAAAAAAATATATCCAAAATTATATTCTGCTATTTTCCAGCCAAATATATAAGATATTTTGCTTGTCTTCAAACATTCATAAAATTTTAAAATAATAAAAATATATATTTTATAAAATGAATTTGCTTTAGTTTTCGATCTTAGTGCGATTTCCAAGTATGATTTAAAAATATACATTTATACTGTATAAAATAAGGTCGCTAGTATATTATATATAACTAACATTAAAATACTAAAAAAATATATTTTTTCGATTATATTTGATAAAATAAATCAGCTTCACGCTGTATCCCGCACACTGCAGGGTATGCAGAGGGAACCTAGTGTTAAGACACTACGTTCCCCACTTTCTGCCAAATTCTGGAGGCATTGCGTGTTGAGTGAGCAGAACTCAACGCCGCGCTTGTCCTCGACACCAGAGCGAAGAAATGGAAATATAAATTTAAGTGAATATTTCATCTCCTCGAGTGGGAATCGAACCCACAACCAGTCGGTATTACAGTCACACTTTGTGCCCCTGCGCCACGACTGGCCTATACTATTTGATGGTTAAGTAATTAAAAAAGAATTAAATGTAATTTGTTTTATAAGCATTGTACTATATGATAATACAAGGACAAACCGGACATATCGTAATGACATGCTCTACTCCACATTCCATGTCTACTTAATTATATCGTTATCTTAATATTGTATTGTTAATCTTTAATATAAAATTTTCGAGAATTATTTTTGTCAGCTTAACGTATTTTCCCGCATAATATATATTATACAGGCTGTAATCGTCTGAGCTCCTTTTACGGGAACAGCATATAGATTATTGGTTTTTTTTTTAATTTCTGAATTTTTATCTATACTGTATTACGTGTGACGCAGTCACTAAATAGATACCATAAACACATATTACTTCATAAATACTACTAAATGAACGCATAAAATAAAATTATCGTTAAAAAAAACTGTTTTATTTTTTAAAGAAAATTTTATTAATTATTTTGTTTGGAAAAATTACTTTTTTATTTAAGGCAAAATCTCTTTTCTTTTAATTATATTAGGCTTTTATAAAGTAGTTAAAACTGTGATATCATTTAAAGTGGTGATGACAAAAACACTCTGTATATTATATCAGCTGTATACTGATATAATATCTCTGTCTATAATATAATGTATAATATATCCATGTATAGTTGTAAGTAAATGTAATGTTCTTTAAATTCAATGTTTTCCTTAATTTTTTTTTTAATTTATTTGTCACAAGTATTTTACAAGAAAATCTTTGCTTTAATATATTATAGTTTGAAGAGTAATTTTGTTTTTTACCCGACAGAGAACTGATATAGCAAGGATCGTGTGCGAAAGAGTTCAATTGAATTTGCATTGTAGTTTTTGGGTTGGCGCCTTTAAATATGGAGAACAATAAACGACATATTGTAATATTTTCCTTTTTACTACAGACAAGGTAAAGATGCTGTTCAAGCCATGAGGAACTGACAGAATTGGTGTGCAAAATTCTCTGATGGCAATATATATATAAAGAAATGTTGCTACATGCTTATCACTATTATGTTTGACTTTGCTATCATCTGTCCATATTTGGCTTAAAACTTACTTTATAAGCTACTAAACTGCTTTAATATATATGTAAAATAGATCTAAAGCTAATTCCTTCACAAAGTTTGGTGTATCATTCGATTGAAAATTGTAAAGCGGTTTCATATTAATTTTAATATTGTCAGAAGATTATTTATGATGCGCCATTAATGGCGCTAATATTAAGCTTCACGCCATATCTCGAACAAAACAATTGTAGGCAGAGGGAACCTGGGAACCTAGTCGTCAGAATTTGCGTCCCCACTTTCCGTGAATTTTGAAGACACTGCGTATTGAGTGGCGGAACTTAATACCGCGCTTGGCCTCGTTACCAGAGTAATGAAAATGAAAATATTAAATATTTGATTTCCTGGAGTAAGAATCTAACTCAGAACCTGTCCCGTTTTCAGTCGCACGCCTTCGCACCTGCGCCACGACATGTTCATATTTACTTGTAGTTCTTTCACTATTTTTAAAATATTTTAAAACGTAAAAAATAGAAGTTACACCTGTAGTGAAATTTATATCGTACCAAAACCCTTGTAGTTACACTCACACCTAGCAATTGTCATGTTTCTTTTGTAAAATAAAGTATTGTATACGTCAGGTAACCTTCAGACGAAACTTCCCTTTACACTTAAGTAGCTTGTCGAGAATGTGATTCTCCACCAAACACTCAGAATCTTTCCTACCTTTTATAGATTATTCAAATGGAAACCTTAACTTCCTTCTTATGTCAAATCATAAGACGTATCCTTATGAATATAGTATACGCTGTCTTGTACGCCGTCAAATTTCACTTCGTATTATAAAAATGTTACGATTATACTTCTAAGCCAACGTTTAACACTTTTCGTTGTATTTGAGGCAGAAATACATTAAAAATATAAGCCGTAAAATCCTCATACAGTCGTTCAAAGCTTATGCACAAAGTAAATATAACGCAAGAATGGCGTAGCGGAAACTGTGACCATGCTTTGTCTAATCAGACCGGAAAAACAACATTTTTTTTATTTAACGAACATTTATTACTATTACAGTATGTTAGTTTAATATGTTAATATATAACAATAAAAAATACACAAAGCTTATTCGAATTCGAATTCGAATTTTCATATCACAAAAAAATATATATTTTACAGTATATTGGCGCGAAAATAATAAAACACAATGAACAATCGTGTAAGATGACGGATTCCAAATTCAAAAGTTTTATCTTGTTTATTTTTAATTGTAACAGTATTTATGGCCAGACTAAGTATTTATATATTTATGTTATAAATAATATATGGTTTTTGCTAATTTTATAATTAAAACGATTAGCAAAATCATCACATTCAATTCAAAACATTCTAAGCCATGAAATCCTCAAAATTATATATACTTTTAATCCCTTAGAAAGTAACAAAAACAACATGGATGAATAGAAAAATATAAAAAAAAACAAACAGCAGATTGGTGCACGTAATTCGATTATCGTACATTGTACCTCTTGTATAGTTCGTTAATCAGCGGAGGGCGGAGGGCGGAGGGCGGAGGGTAACGTTTCGACGCAGATTTAGTGAGGACCAAAGAGGACGATCTCATTTCGAGTAAATAATCAAATATCAGTACAATGTATTAAATAAGTTGCTCTAAATCAAACTAGGGATAAAAGTTTTAATTAGATTTTTTTTACTAAATAAAAATCGATTGAGCAGTGCTTATGTGGTAATTAAAGAAATTACAGTTCATGTATTTTTAGCTTCTTGCCTTAATCCCGCATAGCAGGGACGGAGAGTCCAGTGTCAAGATATTGCGCCTAAATTTTATTACATGAAGGTTTAAAGTTATAAATTTAATGTAAAATTATTTTTGTGTATTACATAAATTCCGATAATCTTTTTTTTTATCATTAGTAATAAATATAATTATCGATAGCCTGTCAATAATATTTTTCTTTTTTCCATTGCGACGGTTTGCTTATCAGAATAATGAAAAACTTCCCAGATCCCTTCAGCCTACTCTGCGGTATATGTGAGATACAACGTGAACCTAAGCTATAAATATTGTTCAAAGAAAAAAAAAATTCTACATAACATTTATTATTATTACAGTATATTAGTTTGATAAATAAATATAAAACTATTAATAATAAAAAGCTTATACGAAGTGGTCTCCATTGGCTGCAATACAGTCCCGTGGATTAAGATCAGGACTATATGACGACCAGTCTGCAGCTCTGATGAAGTCTGGAACGTTCGTTTCTAACCAGGATTGGGTTGATCGAGCTTTATGACTCTTGAGTCTTGAGGGACCATTCTTGGTTACTGAATATGGTGTTGTTAAGGGGCTTGAGTACCTTCTCAAGAATGGTATCTGGATGTGTACCCATATTTTGATACCTTTTCCGCAAAAACATAGCTCAGTCACTCCTTCATAGCTAATTCCAAACCTAGCCAAAGCATCACTGAAGTCGGATAATGCCCACGTTGTACTTTGTTGACTAATTATGTTTGCAATACAATATCCGATCGTAGAGGACGTCGTGGTGAAGCGGCACAAGGATGTGACTGTAACGACAGACACGACAATAAAAATAAAAAATAGACACGGCGGTCGTGCATTCGATCTCCATTCGAGCGAAAGAATTATCATGTCTAAATATTTTTATTTCTTCGCTCTGGCACCAAGGCAAAAGCCCGGCGTTAAGTTTTGCCACTCAACACACAATGGAGAAATTGGAGATCAGAGTGTTTTAACACTAGATTCCCTCTGCCTATCCTGCTGTATACGGGTACAGTGTAAAGCTGATTTTACAATTATATTGACGCAAAAAATTACAAAACACAATAAACAATCGTATATAAATGACAGATTCGATATTCAAAAATAATAGTCTGTTTATTTTTAATTGTAACATAATTAATTTATTTGTATTTATGGCCAGACTAAGCATATATTTTTAAGCCTCGGTGATTGCTACACCGCTCTAATTAAAAAAAAAACACAGTTTTGAGTTCCGTTCCTTAACACAGAGTGTCTCGAACTTGAGCCGAAATCGGAGAATAAAAATATTAATACTATATAAAAAAAATAGATAACTAAAAATAGAGAAGAGAGCAGAAAAGTATCATGAAAAACAATCATCAATTCCATTACAGAATAGCAAAGCCACGTATAATTACATATTGCCAGCATTCCAGCGACGGTGGAGGCAGGCATGCTCAGGATGCGTTTCAGACAGGTGTTTGGTTACAATTGTGGTCACTGAGCGATGTTCCGCGCTAACCACACGCCATTTAGTACTGTATATAGAAATATGGTATAGGTTCAAATAAAATTATACAATATATAGATGATGAGGCCAGTTGTGGCGCAGGGGCACAAGGTGTGACTGTAAAAGCGACTGGTTGTGGGTTCGATCCCCACTCGAGGAGATCAAATATTAACTTAATTTTATATTTCCATTTCTTCGCTCTGGTGTCGAAAACAAGCGCAGCGTTGAGTTCTGCCACTCAACACGCAATCCCTCCAGAATTCAGCAGAAAGTGGAGAACGGAGTGTCTTAACACTAGGTTCCCTCTGCCTACCCTGCAGTGTGCGGGATACAGCGTGAAGCTGATTTATTTATTTATTTTATATATAGATGATAATGTATAAAAAATCTTTATTATTATTTAACTTTCTTGTGGTTTCGATTTGCATAAAGAAATTGGTTGTGGTATTTAGAACCATTGAAACCTATGTGTTAAATGAAGTACAATGTTGAGATCCGCCATTCAATTCAGAATTTTTCAAATTATAAAAATTTTACCACTTTTATATCTATTATCTAGGCGTAAAGCCGTGAGGTGTAGATATATTTGTTCAGTTTCACGCTGTAACCCGCATATGGCAGGGTAGACGAAGGAAGCCTAATGTTAAAACACTCCGCTTCCCACTTTCCGCCGAATTCTTAAGGTATTTCGTGTTAAGGGCAGAACTCAACGTCGCGCTTTGCCTCGATAAAGCGGAAAGAAACGAAATTATTGAATATTTAGTTTCGGTAGTGGATATCGAACCCACAACCTGTTGCGTTTAAAGTTAAACGCATGTGCTCCTGGTCACTACTGGCCTTTAAAATGTAGATTATACTTAAGTAATAAAAAAAAATGTTTAATCCACATAAAGGATTATCACTAGGAACTTGCAGTATATAATGACTATTTAAAATTGTATAGATTAGCTACAAATATCTTTAATTGTGTACAAAATAGATTAACGTTATCTATTTTTAAATCGTTTGTTCTTTTAAGATTATAAAAAATATATATAATTAAAATAGCATGCATGTGATTGTAGATCAAGGATTAATGTGACTGACAATCCAAAGTAAAGTAAACTCCAATTGTTATATCTTTTATATATAAAATAAAAATTAAATTAAAAAATCAAAAAAAAATCAGCTTCACGCTGTATCCCGCATACAGCAGGGTAAGCAAAGGAAACCTAGTGTCAAGACGCTTCGTTTCCCACTTTCCGCCGTGTTCTGAGTTGTGACTGACGCCGTTTGTTGAGTGGCAGAACTCAACTACGCGCTTTTCCTCGACACCAGAGCGAAGAAATGAAAATTAAAATGCAAGTAAATATTTTATCTCCTCGAGTGGGAATCGAACCCACAACCAGTCGATTTTCAGTCACCCACTACACCAGTCGTGGCGCAGGGGCGCAGTATATGTGTCAGGGGCCGACTAAAAAAAAGAAAATGTATTATAATAGCTGTTTGTTTATATTAGAACTATTTTCCATATAAATAGCCTTAATCTAGATAAAGATAGCAGATAGCTTAAGGCAAAATAGTATTCTAATACACGTTGTAAACCACCATTTGCTTGAGAGCACGTCTAAATCGAATACCATTAGGCGATTCGCACGACTACTTCCTCTTGATTCACAACTATTATTTCACCCAAAGTGATTTAACAAACGCATTACGCGTAGCAGAAAAAACTTAAATCCATATAAATAACTGTCACTAGCCTAGACACTAGACCCTATCAGAACATTTTCTATCAAAAAGCTTATATTTTATAAATATAAGCTTTTTGATATTTTATAAATATTAAAATATATTAAAAGTAAGCATTATTTAGGTTTTATGTGACGAGTAACAAAAAAAAATAGAATTTTATGGAATTAACGTAGATATGAATACTAAAGCAGTGGCGTAACGAGAAACAGAACAAAATTATTGTACCCCCACACATAACATTAAAAGCTCCTTACATTCTCTACATTTCGAGTGCGGTATTAAAAAGCATTTGGAAATGTTTGCTAATTCTCGGCAGAAAAGAACAATCGCGGCGCGTGAGTGCTGTATGTGTACGTTAATGTTGTTGTTTGGTCCAAGTTATGAAAGAGTTTTTGTTATATTATGAAATTATTGAATATTAGAGGCCAGTCGTGGTGCAGCGGCACGAAGTGTGACTGTAAGACCGACTGGTTGTGCATTCGATCTCCACTAGAGGAGATGAAATATTTACTTAAATTTATATTTTCATTTCTTCGTTTTGGTGTCGAGGCTAAGCGCGACGTTGAGTTCTGCCGCTCAACACGCAATGCCTCCAGAATTCGGCAGAAAGTGGGGAACGGAGTGTCTTAACACTAGGTGCCCTCTGCCTATCCTGCTGTGCACAGCGTGAAGCTGATTTATTTGATTTATTTATTTTTCTATTGAATATTACTTGAGGCCAGTTGTAGTCCAGAGGCACAAGCGAGTAACTGTAAAAGGGACAGGTTGTGGGTTTGATTTTCATTAGAGAAAATGATTTATTATATTTAATATTTTCATTTTTCGCTCTGGTAACAAGGCAAAGTGCGGCGCCGCCACTTACCACACATTCCTTCCAGAATTCGCCAGAAAGTGTGGAACGAAAGTGTCTATTATTACTATATATTTAGAATGGAGTGACTTATGCTACATTTTCCACGCTTACGCCCTGCCTATCCTGCAATGCGCGGGATACAGCGTGAAGCTAAACAAAATGAATATTATATTCTTGTAAAAGGCCGTCATGGTGCAGTTGGACAACATTAGACTGTAACTTAACGTGACGATTGTAGATTCGAGTCCTACTGGGGAAATGTTAATACGTAAAATTCTTTCCACTCTGATAAAAACTTCGGGTTCCACCACTCAAAAAGCAGTGTCCCGAATTCGGACAGGAAGCGGAGATGGTTTAACATTTTCTTTTTTACACTCTTTTACATTCTTCTTCTGCGAGATTTTCCTGAAGGTAGATAAATATAAAGATATTGTGAAACACATATTTGTAAGTGTGTAAATATATTTTTAGTACTACTTATTAATACAATATGTATCACTTACCTTATCACTATTTTATAAGTCTTTTTCAAAGTTGTAATATATATATCTCCGTTCCGTCCGTTCTTTTTGAGAACGTATGGTTCAGAAGTCAGAGCGCCCGGCCGGTTACCAGCAGGCGCGGGTTCGAGTCCCGCTACGTTCAAAAATGTTATACGTCTCCTAAATAGGTTATTAAATGAATTTAAACCATTTACCACAATTATATAAAAAAATACCATCGGAGACTTTTTTATTAATTAATATTACCTAATAGGTACTATTTCAAATTGTTTTTTTTACCAAAACTCTACTCTAATAGTTAAATCGTATAACTTAACCCAAAGTATGACACAGAAAAGATTAGGGAGAAGAGACTACTAGGTACACATACGAACATGAGCCAGGCTTTCCACTACGGCTCTGTCCATTATTAACTTCCTCTATACACCTGCATTTAAAGACGACTATGTTTTATTTTATTCCTTTTTCCGTGTATTGCAGCGTTTGAACACAAACGGGATGTTGCGCCGCGAATTTTCCTCTAAGAATACAGTGAATTCGATGGTGTGTATGTATGTATAATAAAAGTTTATTTTTGTTCACACAAATGAAAATAGTTTTGAAAAAATGTTTTATTGTGGTTGATATTGTAGGTTGAATCTCTAGTGTTAACAAATTCCGTCGCCCACTCCCCCTTTATTTCACCCTGACGGGGCGACAGAATCAATCCCTTAAAATTATCATAGAATATAATAATAATTATACAGATCAGCTTCACTCTGTATTCCACACACTGCAGGGGAGGCAGAGGGAACCTAGTGTTAAGGAACGCGATTCCCCATTTTTCGCCGAATTCTGAAGGCATTGCTGGTGTTAAAAAGCGAAACTCAACGTCACGCTTTGCATCTACCCCCGACTGAAGAAATGAAATAAAAATTTCAGCGATTGAACCTACTATCAGTCGCGTTTAAAGTCACACACTTATGCCCCTGCGCCACGACTGGCCTAAAAATATATTTGCCTTTAATAACTAAACAAAAAATATATTTTTTTCTTTAAAGAAATATAAAAAAACTAGACCGTTTGTATATATAGACCTGACCACAATTGTAATATTAAAAACAACATTGAGATAAGAAGCTACAAATCTAACGTTTGTCCAGTGTCCGTCCGTTTGGTGTTACGTTTAATGCTTCAATCACCCTGTCACTTCCGGTGCGTAGATTGGTCATGGCTATCTCTGTAGTAAGCATCGCGATGACGTTGTCCACGCTTGATCAGATACGCTGTAGAGAAAGGAAATGACGTGACGTTCGGTTGACGTCATGAGGGTGTCATATTCGTGGGGTATCTAATAAGGCTATTTAATTTAGTTGATTCAAAAATTAAAATAAAGTACATATACCTAATGGGTATATGATTTAATTTTTTTTCTGTCTATTTATCGAAATTATGTAATTTTTAGTGTTCGAACAGAAACATACAAATTATTTTTCACTACTTCGTCATACATACAACGTATTCAAAGTTATAGTCTACTGTATTTTTTAAAGACAACATTTTTTGTAACCAGACTGTAAACACTACTCTCGAGGAAATGAAATATTTTATATTTTTAATACCTCAAAAAACTAAGGAGGAAAGTGGGGAACGAACGATCTTAACATTAGATTCTATCTTAACATTAGGTTCCTAGGTTTCCTCTGCCTACCGTGCTACAGCGTGAAGCTAAAAAAACAACATTTTAACTTTAACAAATTTATTTATATGCGCAGGGACAGAATTCGGCGGAAAGTGGAGAACGGAGTGTCTTAACACAAGGTTCCCTCTGCCTACCCTGGTGTGTACGGAATACAGCGTGAAGCTAATTTTGATTTTTTTTATTTATACGTATTGATTACTACATTTCCTTAACAAGTGTTGTTAGTAGAGTACCCACTCATGCAAGTACACTGCGCCAAGTTGCGGAAAATATACAGGGGACGTTTACATCGGAAGTTTTGAAAGAATTGTAAAGTTGTGATGATATTATCCAAAAAAAGTTTTATTTATATTCTTATTTGAGCTTTACGCTGTGAAACACTTAGCGGAATAGGCAGAGAAGACCTGGAAACCGAGTGATAAGACACTCCGTTCCCATTAAGCCACTTCCGTTTCCCACTTTCCGCTGAATTCTGGGGGCACGTCATGTTAAGTGCCGGAACTCAACGCTTCGCTTAGCTTTGTTACCAGAGCGAGGAAAAAAAATAAATATTTCATTTCGTCGCTTGTGCGCCTACGCCACGACTTGCCTCTTCCAGATGGATTATATGAATAATATATTATTTATAAATTTACATAATTAGTATTTATAATAAGTTAATCATATAAAATAACAAAATACTTACGTAAGTACATATTACTATATGTTTATTAATTTTTACATATGTGAAAAACATATATCTGTGTGTAGTATTAAAAAACTTGAGGCAGTCGTAGGTTCGATCCCCACTCGGATTGCATTATATTTAGGTTTTTTTGTTATTTCGCCAATCTTGTTGAGGAAACCACGCATACAATTTTGCTACACTCGAAAATTCATCAATAAAAAATTCATCATACTAAAACTATAAGTGTCAAGCTGCTATCAATAAATAGAACGTATATTTAAAAAAATAAAGAATGGAGTGTCTTAACACTAGATTCCCTCTGCCTACCCTGCTGTGTGCGGGATACAGCGTGAAGCTGATTTATTTATATATAAAAAAAAAATTTATTATTAATAACAATATAACCAATCAATACCACCTCAACAGATTAAAACAGGCGTTTATGCCCAGGAGTACATAGCCTAACTAAACGGCCACGTGAACTAAGTTAGCTCCTCCAAGCGACGTGGAACGCCAAAACAATTTATCATCATTCATTAGCCACCCTCCGATATATCAGCGCGTGTCTCCTTTGGTCGGATTTACAAAGGGTTAACTTCAAGGGAAACATAGAACATTGTGAAATTTCAAAGCAAAGCTGTTGTGTTGCATAATTCTAGTAATACTAGAGTGTTTTTAACATTTTTAAAGTGTTAATCCACACTTAGAAAAGAAAAATACTTATTTAGAAAACGTATAAAAATTTGAGATCGGTCGTGGCGCTGAGCCACAAGGTGTGACTGTAAAATCGAATGGTTGTGGGTTCGATCCCCACTCGAGGAAGTGAAATATTTATTTGCATTTATACTTTCATTTCTTCGCTCTGGTGTCGAGGCAAAGCGCGGCGTTGAGTTCCGCCACTCAGCACAGAATGCCTCCAGAATTCGGCGGAAAATGGAGACCGGAGTGTCTTGACTAGGTTCCCTCTGCCTACCCTGCTGTGTGCGGGATACAGCATGAAGCTGATTTTTTTTTAAATAAAAATTTGAACGTAGCGAGACTCGAACCCGCGCCTCCTGAAAACCGATCAGTAATACTAGTGTATATTGAGATTCACCTATCGATCTTAATGTATATTAAATTGTATAAATGATAGTCGTCAATATATTATAGAGGCAGTCATGGCGCAATAAGACAGCGTAACATTGAACGCGACAGTAGTGAGTTCGATATCTACAGGGAATGACAATATTTAAATTACGTTCACTTTACACGTCTTTTCCGCGAAAGTGGGGAACGGCACGGAAACATTAGGTTCTGCTTTACTGGAAAACATCTGGTTTCTTTTTTTTTGTCGTCGAAATAGCAGCCGATTGATATCACATGCCATTATACTAGAATTCAAAATATTGTGTAGTGTGTTCAAATATTTTTTTATTAATATTAGTAACCAGTTCATATTTTTAAAATTACCTCCTTATTGTGTCTTTTTAAAAAATATATAGGTATTTATTAAACTCTAGGTCCATCAACCTTCGTGATTCTCGGAATGTATTTAATATTATTATTTCATGAAAAGCTCAAAAAAGTATTGCATATAGCAACTTCGTGAACTTTTTCATGCAAATAGCAAATAGAATCATGTCAATTGCTAATAAAGAGAAGTCATTTAGGGCCGTTGTGGCGCAGAGGATCCACAATCGTCGCGTTTACAGTCTCACGCTAGTGCGTGAGACTGTAAACGCGACGATTGTGGATTCGATTCCCACTTAGGGTGATGATATATTTAATATTTTAATTTCCTCGCACTGGTACCTAGGCAGAGCACGGCGTAGAGTTCCGCCACTCAACATACAATGCCTCAAGAATTCCGCTTGTGGTCTTAGTGTCTTAACATTAGGTTCCCTGATTCTAAGTCTACCCCGATAGTTCGGGATACAGCGTAAAGCTAAAAAAAAAGAAAAAGTAAATTACTATGTTAAATTTAAAAAACAATTATTTAATGTCATATGCAAGTTTAACAGTTAGGTATAAAATGAAAATTTCCAATGCATTTTATTCATAATTATGAGTTCATAAATAATTTATTTATCGCGTGGCAGTTGTTCCACAGAGCGCGCTAGTCGATATAGCTAGCCTTAAGTTTAACTTGACTAATGGTTCTGGCTTCAAATCATTATAGATCAGCCAAGGAGCGGTTCCCGACTCCCTGGGGCATGGGGGCTGTCGAAGAATAATTGTTGTCTGATATTTGTTAACTGAAAATGAGAGCTTCAATTTCTATTGTTCCCTTTTACTTGAAAAGCTATCACAGTTTTATGTCAAATGCCACTCAAGTGACGTGCGCGTTTATAAATTACAAGTCTAAAGCCCGATGGGAATTTTATTGCCGAAAACTAAGTAACTTTCAAATCAAAAATTACTTTTATTTTTCTTTTTTTTTTCGCTTTAATATTCTAAACTACTTATTTGTTTTTATAAGCTATGTAAAAATGTGGTAATTAGAAATGTACCAACGCAATAAATTCATATAGCTATTTTATAAATAATAGATATTTCCCAAGAATAAATATATGAAGAAAAATATCTACAAAATGTATTCTTTTAAAGCAATAAAAATATAATAATTCAATATATAAAAGAATACTATACGGCCCCTAGTTTGCCTATTTCTAAGTATAGAACAACATTCTATTAAAAAATAACTGATTTTAAAAGCAAAAACAAAAAAAAATTATAGCCAGGAATTCGAATCTATGACACGAGGTATATTAACATGTTACCTGCGAGTATTCCATACCTTGTATAATGTGAAGCAAATTGTTTACGACAACCCAGTTTACTATGGCAACTATTTAATTTAGTTGTCGTCGGAACTAAGTTGTCGAGACAAGTAGAAGCACTCACGGACGACCAGCTACATAGTTCTCTTCCAGAACTGATTTACCTATATTATAACAAAATTAATTATTAACTGTACGTTTGTTTGTGGAATGTAAATGATTCGAGTATTAGAGTTTATATTTATATGCACGTTTTTGTTACAAATTTAGATTGACTATATTTTTATTTGAAATTGAATGCCATGAAAGTTCTCTTTGGTTTTTATAGATACACTGTTAAAACGAGAAATGTGTCAAAGTATAAATGCATTTTTAAATGCTAGTAAGTAAGTCTTTTTATTAATTAATAAAAGATTTATATATATTACAAGAAACTCTTTAACGGAATAAATCGCATATATTATATAGTAAAGTCTTCGAAAGTTCGCATTGGGTTTTCAAAAATATACAAATAAAAAAAAATAAAAAATCAGCGTCACGCTGTATCCCGCGCATATCAGAGTAGGCAGACGGAACCTATTGTTAAGACGCTCCGTTCCACACTTTCTGCCGAATTCTAGAGGCATTGCGTGTTGAGTGGTAGAACTCAACGCCGCGCTTTGCCTCGACACCAAAGCGAAGAAATGGAAATATAAATTTAAATAAATATTTCATCTCCTCGAGTGGGTATCGAACCCACAACCAGTCGGTTTTACATTCACACTTTGTGCCCCTTCGCCACGACTGACCTCAATATTCAAATAACTCCTAGATATTAGCGAATAATTCAGTTAAAGAGTTTAATTTTACATAATTATTAAATATAATATAAATATATCAAATATAGTATTAAAACATACATAGTAACAAAAGGAATATATGGAGTTTTATTAAAATTTCATATATAAAGATATAAAAATAGTAGAAAAGTGGACGTCGAGTATCGATATAACCGTCGCGAGCTAAATAAAAACTATGAACTAGACGCTTAGGCTGGCTGTCCACATATAATATAATTTAATATTAATATTAAAAAAATTGGGGAAAATTTCAAAGTGCGCTTAAATAATTGTTATAATTTGTTTAAATTCATGTAATAATAAATTGAAATGCTAAAAATGAGCTTCCTATATATTATTAACGAAATAAAATAGAAAATTTCAGTTTTAAATTAATGATAGCTGTAAGTATAAAATAATGTAATTAATAAGCAAATAGATTATTTATCAATCAACATTTTTTTTATTTACTTAGGTATTCATGTTTCTGATGAAATTATGTTTTGCGGTAGGCCTTTAATATGTAGATTATATAAAATGTCATAGTACTTTAAATTATAATTAAAATATACAGATAACAGGATTACAATATTTTATAGATTTTTTTTTTAACCATAGCTTAGTCACGTTTATAATGTGCCTGGCTAAATTCTACAGTTTTAGGTTATATTTATACATTCTGCTCACTGTTAAAATGTTTTATATTTCCCGAAATAGTTGAATAGAATTTGATGTTAGATACATATTTTAACAGTTATATGAGAGGTATGAAAGAATAGACGAAAGTAAAAAGCTATTATATTAGGATTATTATTTGTAAGTAAGTAAAATACTTATTTTCTTATTTTTACATATAAAAAAATCAAGACTCTCCGTTCCCCAGTTTCTGCCGAATTCTAGAGGTATTGCGTGTTGAGTGGCAGAACTCAACGACGCGCTTAACCTCGACACCAGAGCAAAGAAATGGAAATATAAATTTAAGTAAATATTTCATCTCCTCGAGTGGGGATCGAAGACACAACCAGTCGGTTTTACAGTCACACTTTGTGCCGCTGGGCTATGACTAGCCTCATATTTGGCTTAATATTTAATTATGAGAAAAAAAACATTCGTCTGTAGCATGCCTTACTAGGGGAGTAATTGCAGTAACAAGGGTGCTCTAACGTTATTTAGCACGTTGACATTAATGTACGCGGCTGGCATAACTGTTGTATTTAATTAAAAATATTTTCAATTCAATCACTAATCCTTAAGCCTTTTATCTGATAAGTTGATTTCGTTCTAAATCCAACAAAAATTGGTTTTCCCAATGATTAAAAAATAACAAATATCTTTACTTAAGACCATTTTTCTTATCACATTCATAATTATGATTAAACCCAGTTATTAATCTATGAAATCGACAACATAATATGTAATATAATAAGAATAAGCTGACTTTATCAATACGCCCTAATTAACGTAGGTAAAAATTGATTAGAAAATATTTACGGATTTGTATTTAGAGGTCAGTCGGGGCGCAGCGGCACAAAGTGTGACTGTAAAACCGACTGGTTGTGTCTTCGATCCCCACTCGAATAGATAAAATATTTAGTTAAATTTATATTTCCATTTCTTCGCTCTGGTGTCGAAGCTAAGCGCGGCGTTGAATTCTGCCACTCAACACGCAATGCCTCTAGAATTCGGCAGAAAGTGGGGAACGGAGTGTCTTAACACTAGATTCCCTCTGCATACCCTGCTGTTTGCGGGATACAGCGTGAAGCTGATTAATATGACTATATAACACCCACTAAATGTAGTGTCAAAGCCGTCAACGACACATTGTGTCTCTTTTATCCCATGAGCCGTCAGTCACAAGCTGTGATCGATACAGTTATGTGTAAACTGCGAGTAAGCCAGGGCTCGCAGCGCGATAATCTTTGCAACGACAACGCTAGCACGCACACGATAACTCCTATCATACCTCTATAACATTTTCATTTACTAAATTAAGCCAAGGTTCATTCGTGTTGTCTTTTTTAAACTTGTTTTTTTTTTTGTAATTTTAGTTTATTTTATTTTATAGCGTTCTCTCTAGATTCTATCGATATGCTTATCCAGAAGAAATACATGCATTATTTAGTTTTAGCTGATAGATAAATTTCAGATTTGTTGTGATATTTTTTAAGATGTTTGCTTAAACAACAAATTTAGATAATATGTTTTCTCTTTTTTTAACTTAATGCTGTATCCCGCATTTAGATGGGTAGGCAGAGAATGAAATTAAAATACTCCCGTTCCCCAGTTTTCGCCAACTTCTGGAGGCATTGCGATTTGAGTATTGGAACTTAACGCCGCGTTTTCCCTCGTAACGTAAATGAAATTATTAAATATTTAATTCCACGAATGGGTATCGAACCCACAACTGTCGCATTTACCGCACCACGACTGCCTTATAACCTTATAATATTTAAGGACTTTCCCCTAAAATTCTTATAAATCATGAAAAAATATATATTAATAAATTATATATAGCCAATCTGGTTTACTTTGACAGATACCAGAAATATTTTACACTATCAATCTTTAAATTTAAAGCACATTGCAAAAGTGTTTTTGTTTTATTACTGCTCTCATAATATTACACCCACACAGACATTCACATAAACTTTTTAAAATACATTGGAATATATCATAGAAGAAAATCTGAATTTTGTAGTCTGTCAAAGCAACCCCCATCAGATGGGTGATAATCATAATTATTCTCCTTATTAATCTAGGTAACGTTAGTTCTAGTTTTTATTAAATAATAGCTGTAACTGATGTAATAAAACAATCATTTCGCAATTTGGTCTCATATTACAAAAAAAATGGAGAATCAGTTTAGAGCGTTCGATATTTGTATACTATATATTTTTAATCAGCAGCTAAAAACTGGTTTAATTAATAAAAAAAACTTTTAGGCAAATTAAAAAGAAAACAAGCCAAAATAATTTAAACAAACAAAAAATTGCCTATACAACAAAACAAACCATAATTCCTCCAAAAATCGTCATTAATTATTAAGTATATTTTTTTATTATCTATTTCATACAGCAATTCATTCAGCGCATTTGATGTTAATGAAAAAAACATTATCTTCATCTATTGTCATATCATCATACGAAATTTATTCATCATTATATGGAAAAATTATCGAAACTAGTTCAAGGTGCCCTGTCATAATTACTCGAACGACTTTCATTCGTTCGTACTCAGATTGACTGTATATATTTTAAGTACAAAAATTATGTTTCAAAACGATTTGTGCTTTAAGGTCACTGAAACCACTCAGATGTTTCGACTTGTGTCAAATATCCGAAATAATTAGAAGATTTTACAAACAATACTTACTTACTTAATACAATATATTAATTTACACAAGCTAGTTAGTGTATACAATTAAATTTATGCAATTAAAATTCTCTTACTGGAACAATATAAACCAGCACTATCTTTCCACAAGAAATATCGTCAATTAGCTATGTTTTTCCTGTAAAAATTATGTAACATTATGACAAAAGATAATAAATAACACGTCTATACGTACGTCATTTAATTCGTCGTTTTATATATTCTGTTTATTTTCTGCTAATTTTAAAGTAATCTAGATCGTTGATGTTTATACGTCAACATTTGATACTTATTTTATTAATTATTGATATTAATGTATGATAAAAATTTAAAATAGTTTATAAACTTATAATTTGAAATGCATCTAAGCTTGTATTTAGAAAATTGTCATACCGTTGTTATATTTTGTAATAAAATTTAAAGGGAAAATGCTTTTAGATGCACCTTACAATAGCTATAATGTAAGAGGCAAAAGAATTTAATCCCCTAATGGACATCCTTTTAACACATTAACACGTTTAAATTTTCGCAAAGTGGTGATGGCGGCTAGCGGCATTAATTCAGAAAATATTTCAAGCCCATTGCCAAAAGCGAATTTGATCTGAAAAATCTGTTCGACCATATGTACGTTTTTATATGAGTTTTAAACAAAAGTTTAGCCTTTCACATACATAGTTTTTCCAATATATTTTTTTATTATTTGATAACAATTTTGGCTGGGACGCTTTTAGAAGCGGTTCTTTTCTGGCTGCGTTAGGAAGATAGCGTAGCATTCAATATATTTGTATGAAAATATTTATTTTGTATGTACGTTAAAATAAGCTATCGTTGGAAAAACCAAATTTACTATCAATATTATTTAAAATTCAAATCAATTATTTTTTATCGGGGCATTACAGTAATAATCTCAAACGTAGTGACATTATCTCAATTTATGACAAAAAATTTAATTGTTATTTAAATTTAATATTAGTATTTAACGTAGAGTGATGACGTCGTGGTGCAGGGGCACATGCGTGCGACTGTTAATGCAGTTGTGGGTTCGATACCACTCGGAGAAATTAAACATTTAATATTTTCATTTCTGCAAACTGCGAAGATGCGTTCCATCACTCAACATGGAATGCCTTTAGAATTCAGTAGAAAATTGAGAAGTGTTTTGAGGGGAAAAGCGTATCTTACACTTGTCACCTAGGTTTCCTCTGCATACTTTGCTTTATGCGCGATACAGTATGAAGTAAAAAAAAAGTAAAACATTAGTAAATAACACTAAACTATTAGTTGATAAGTTAGTACAAGTTAGTTTTGGTCTAAAATTTTTCATATCAGTTAATTCTCACCACAAACAAAACAAATCTACAAGTATGTTCAATCAACAAAACGCTGGAACCACTTCTGAACGTGTACTGCATTGCGTTGATCTTCACAGCCTCTTGACATCCTGCAGCTGAGACCTCTAGTCAACTCGAGCAATTTACAACCATCGAGTGAAACTCAAGCTCACGCAATATGAACACACACTTGGAAAACCAGAATCCGATTAATGCTTAGCCTTGGTAACTTTGACTCGATTTCAAGTATACAGCAAGTAACACACGTAAATATATACCTATCTACATATATAATATTTGTGGGTCCAAATATAATATCTCTAAATTAAATGCTACTATGAAAAAGTTAAACGCCAATTGATACAAGATTTACCAACAACGCATATTATAACGCATTAAGTATGAGGCAGTCGTGATGCAGAAATACAAGTTGTGGTTTCGATCCCCACTCGGGGGCATAAATTATTATTTATTAATATTTTAATTCTTTCGCTTATGCCACAAGGCAAAAGCCCATCGGTGAGTTCCACCACTCAACACTCAATACTCCGAGAAATTCGGTGGAAAGTGAGAAACGGAGTGTCCCTACACTAGGTTCCCTTTGCCTATCAGGTTATATGCGGGGCACAGCCTGAAATTGGGCTGATGTAACAAATAGCATCCACCTACAATTTTTTTTCTAAAAACAAGCAATAAAAGCGTAGTTAGTAAACAAAACGCTCGTGAGCGCGCTAGTTAACACTAGTGTCGGTAATCGCACCGCACGGACCGACGCCGGCGAACAGAGACGCCAATTAGAATCAGCACGTAACCTGGCGTCATCATTGCCACATTACCACGGCTGGCGCTTAAAATGACGTGACTATAAAATATGGTCAAAACTTATAATATATGTTATTATAATTTTATTCTCCACTCTATTCTTTTTTTAAACTATCAGTCAAGAAATGACCAATGCGTTTCTTGTAGAGTGCAAGTTTTAAGTTATCTTTTAAAATATGTGACATTGTTCTAGATGCTTCATCTCCCGAGATAAAATATTTTGCTTTCGGGTAGGATTTCTTCGCATTCTTTCACTTCCTGCTGTGATTGCCTTCGTACGAACACTACATGGACTGTTAGATCTTTTTCTCTTATAAATAGAGGAGATTTCATTGCATCTATCCTGCCTGTAATAGCCTGGTACACAAACATTTTAACACCAAGCTAATGGAGGGTTTTAAAATTTGTATTTACTTTATGTAATGCAATCACACCGTTTCAATTCTCTTTATCACCCACTCCATTTTGATATCACAAAAGATATTGCACCAATATATTTTATAATATTATTAAAAATCAGAAAACACAATGAACAATCGAATAAAAATAACAGATTAGAAATGCAAAAATAATATTTAAGTAATTTTTTACTATATAATATTCTTTGTTCTAAAATATAGATAAGAAAACTACATTAAAAACATTTAGTTCACGAAGGTGGACTTAATTATATGAGATATCTCTTCCAGCCAAACAGTGGAAGTAGATGAGTGGCAAGTAGCGGGTAAGAGCATAGTACAACTATGTTATTACTTAAATCATTTATTATAATTAATCACAAACAAAACAAAATATACCTGATATATATTAATATATAATTAAAACTATTGTATATGTATGTGATATAGTTACATATATTGTTACATACATACATAAATAAAAAATTAAATTAAATTTAATTGTGTGAGTATTGTAAAAGTGAGGCCGTTCGTGGCGCAGCGACACGAGGTGTGACTGCAAAACCGACTGGTTGTGGGTTCGATCCCCACTCGAGGAGATGAAATATTTACTTAAATTTATATTTCCATTTCTTCGCTCTGGTGTCGAGGTTAAGC